>KN817632.1:39286-124702 GCA_000827495.1 Hypholoma sublateritium FD-334 SS-4 | reverse complement strand
AGAACTCGGAAGAGCACCAGGAGACGCCAGAGTGAAGGATTTCTCTATCCTTGTTCAAACCCATACTGACATATCAATACTTAGGGGTATTCGGCTCCTTTTCGGCTGGACGCTGCTATGCTCAATGATTCCAGAGTTCTGTGTGCAGATGCTTGCACTCGCCGGCCATCGTGGCCTTCGAAGGGCCACCTGCCAAYGTGTTAGCATATAWTTACTATTGTGGAGCTACAATAGCATGCTAAACTCTTGCATTAGATCCAGGATGGGGCCTCAACTGCTCGGTCCGAYRATAGTAATGGACTCAAAGCCTCAATTCCCTCTTATATCCTGTTTGACACCACCCAGTCTTTGTCGCCTCCAATCCGTCAACGAAACAAGTTAAGGAATGACCGTGGCTTCTATCACTTAGCAACAGCGTCACTGCTCTGTCCTGTCAAATACGAGGATGTCGCAGAGTAAGGCATTACCTTGCTTCTTGTCGAAGCTCACGCAGTACTCTAATATACTCTACAACAGAACATATGCATCAATAACARCCGGAAGGCTGCCTATCACAGCTATAATGCTCCCAAGATTCCTATTTCCCCATGATCACGTTCACGATCCCGCCGACATAGCAAAAGACATATTTCGCGGACATGTCATGTTGAGGGTAGCTGTTTCTCAGTYATTCTTTGCGTGGACTCATTTAATCGTCGTTTGCAGGCCGCGAAGCATATCTTACAGGGCCCTACATCRGCGCTGGAGGGCCCCGGAACCCATCGCGGCAAGCAGGGAAATGCGGCAATCTGTGGCATAACTACATTAACGCCACATCTTATTGCATATGTCGCTACTCAAGTAAGTTTTACTGTCATTATAAGGTAACTCAGCTCATTTTCGTTTTTTCTGCCCTCTAGGTTCGGTTTGCCCTCAGTTCAACACCCTCTTGGGTTGTCAAAGATGGTACTTTCAGTTATGTGGATTTTTACCGCCATATAGTGGAATTACTTGATGAGGATGACGAAGAAAGTTCCCAGATTATCAAATTCTACAACCAGTAAGACCTTTTGGTATATAGTAGTTTTGTTGCTGATCCTACATCTAGCCATGTTTTCGGAGCAAAGGATCCCGGCGTTGATACTGATCTCAATTTGTCAGCCGCAGAGGATGAGTATGCAGTAATTAAAAGACAGCGAGCCTCAAAACGAGCGCGTCTCAATAATTCCGATTAATGTATTAACTATATACTTATAATTACAACATAATTTTCTTTGCCAATTATTTCCTCTTTTTCATGTAGTGAATAGCCAGGTCTAATTCTGAGAAAATTGTGGCAAGTAATTGACATCCGAGATCTGATATGCAAGTGGATATTCTGGTATTGCAGTACAAGAATTGAAACCATGACATGCCCTTCTTGTCGTACTGCTGGGTGAGGACAAAAATCTTCAGCATTCCCAATGGCACAATTTTATTTTCTGCTGCGATGGGGGGTAGCATATTCAGTCAGAATCATATGATCCAAGAAGTTTGATTTGTTCATGTCCTACTATCTATGTGCCTGCAATATTGTTGACATTTCAGAAGTAATATTAGATTTACACCAGAATCATATCATTATTTGACTAGGTAGTTATGCTCAAATTTCTCGACATTGCACAATCTGCGTTATAYATATGCAAGGCGAGCCTCGCGATCTGCCTCGATAATCATGCCCAGATTTGTTTACGCTGACTATGAATGTAGAAAACACAATAATTGGAGTCAATGAGCATTGAAAGAAAATCTGGTGATACAAGACAACAATCAATAAATTAGGGAGTATTGGACAATCTCATAGCAGGATTGTAGATACGAGAAAAACATGTAGGCAGTGCTAATGCAAGACAAGAATTAATAAACTGGGGGGTCTTGGCTAAATTTATAGCAGGATTGTAGATATAAGAAAAGTATGTAGGTGGTGCTAATGAAAGACCAGAATCTAAAATCTAGGTGATAATGGTCAAATTTATGCCAAGATTGTAGATACAACAAGCCTAATCCTACCATATATACACCTGCAAATCTGACGCTCAATCAGCAACTTATAAACATTACGCAAAAGCTCCTTTCTTATCATGCCCGGCAAAGCATTGGGACCATATCTAGGTGGTATCTTATATACATCCCTATCAAGGGTATACAATGTTGTATAATGTTCTACTCGTTTTGCTGATGTTCAAGTTCGCCAGTGGCCCAGGAGGAACGATAAAGGGATCAGTGATCACAATGGTCACGTGTGCGTATTTGTTGACTGGCGTCCCGGCCCGTAGTCCCCGCGGGCGCTTCGGAGATAAGGACTATCACCTATCATCCGATGTGAGCGCTTGCTGGAAAGTTCGGTCTCCTCAAATTTGACCCTCGGCATAAAGTAAACCAATGGATTAACTGTGCAGTAATTCAGAATGAGTAATTCAGAATGTATAGTGAGGAATCATTTGATTGCTTTCACTATAAATATTTACAGGTTGTATTGGCCGCAAGTTCCAACCGCATCTCGAGGAATTACAACTCTCCGCGGTGAGGTCGGGCTGCGGGCTCCGGAGCGACGTTGTTTGCGAGAAGCTCAATACATCGGTATTCGGTGAATTTATACAATTTTATGGCCGATCCACAACGCGGCGGTGAAATCTAGTCTGGATATATTCATGGACTCCACATCATCATGATATTCAATGTGCTCATGGCACATACCGTGCACATTGCGTTTCCTTTTACCTGCTAATCGGCGGTTCAACAAAATAGCCCTGAATTCTAGGGGGTGGTTCGCGCTTTAGTATTGTCCAAAGCGCCCATACTTCCATTTCCAGTAAAGACTTAGCGGATGCAAAACAAACCGAAAAAGACCCATTTCCACTTTCGGTATGGCAGTCAGAAAGTAATTTATAAATAGCTCAACGAATAACAGAAATTAGGACACTTATCAGAAAATGCTGGGAAGGCGAGCAGCTTTGCCCATGTCTGCATTAAGCGCCACTACTCTTGGAAGCAAAACATCCTTTCCCACAAAAATCACTATCACGTCCGATTATACATGCAGTATTTTTAGTGAAAGCAGGGAAACGAAATAGGCCGCTCCAGATACCAGACGCATGTGCGTATGGAATTTCCCTAGCCTCCTATCTGAACACTTTAATATGTCTCGACAGCCGTGGCCCGGTGGGTAGAAACCCGCTCGTTATACCAAGAACTGCAGACGCAAACTCCTTCCTGCTGCACCCGCTGATACTGCGCTTCCTATGCCACGCTATTCCTGCGATAATCATCTTCGGTGTCCAGATGCCCTTTATCAGAACAGAGGATCGATGATAGCAGGTGTTGACATCATCGCCAGCACACGCAGCAGGTACGATCATCATGTGGCCTTCATCCCGCGGCGACTCCTTTCCTCTTCTGTCTAGGTGGGCGTTTCTGGGAAACATAGTACGGCTCGTAGAAACTTGAGACCATTCAGTCCAGCTTCCCTTGAGCTATATACTCCGATAGCGTAGCCGCGAAATAAATTGTTCCATGTGTCGATGGAGACTCGGCTTGGCGGATAACGTCGCTAATCCTCGAACGCCTGGGGTCGCAGTGCGGCTGGAAGATTTGCACATTCTTGGATTTAATTAAAGTTGACCTTCCCAGCACACTCGAACCCGGTGCAGAAATCTACTATTTTGGCGTGCAGCGCGGCTCTGCGCGACTTCTACGCGCGCATGCTTGATTGAATAGCTCCGGCCGCGTGCGGGTATTCCCAAGGCCTCCGGTGATGCGTACGGACGCGGTCCCCGCGATCAGTCGCGACCGTACAGTGGGTGTGTCAGGGGTTGACTGACAGACGCAGACAGACAAATTGTTTTTCTTGCGCGGTGGAATGGAATAGGTGTGTTTTCCAAGGAAACGGAAAGCGAATTAGGCAGGCTTGGGGCCCCAGGGCGTTCCCACCCAAGAATGTTAGAGATTATAGAGAAATGCTCTCTCAAGTAGTACGGCTGGGCTTCATGGGGACATGAGGAGCAAACGCAGCAGCGACAAAGCTTGGCCGCGTTTGAGCTTCGAACGTTACACTTATGTAGTAGATTGGGTGGACCAAACAGATAGAATGGTGAGAACGTGCCTGTATGAACGCAGACGTTGTATTCAGTTTTTGAAACATAAACGCCGGCTGGTAATCGAAGTCCAGGCTCAGACTAACAAAAATATATCGCAGATGGGCTGCAAAAAGATGATCAATTTATCTTCATGATGCAGTACACTCAATGCACTCATCTCGAAGCTTGGAGGGGCATCTTGTATCGTACTGTGGACCTCCTTGTAGTTTAATGCACGAACTCGACACTGCAGTCAGGTATTGTTGATTTGCAGATATTCCCTTGCATTTCCGTAAGGTGTTGAGCGCCCGGCACGCGCGTTCGCGCTCACGCGCCAAAACGCGACATCGGCAATGAGTCAAAGTGTGTAGGGTGGCCAAAGAGCAACCCAAAAGCAAAAAACCCACTTGGTTGTTATGTATATTTTTATCATTTCAGGGGCATATTTATTCCAGGTGCCTCACACTAAAGGGATGCCGAAGCCTAGAAGTTGGTGAGATTCCGAAGTTGCCATTGGTCCACCAGATGAGAACATTCCATTCCGTGGAACAGAAGATTTGTTAGAAGACCCTCCTGCTGACGACGTCTGCTTAATGAGCAAGGCGTAGCTCATAGTGTGGTAATTGTGGAAAGTACAGATTGTGTACCAAATTATTGTGAGAGACGGAGGCAAGACGGAAGCATTTGAGATTGTTGGCGATCGCCGAGCAGTATTGGGCATCTTGCGTTGATCTTACTGATACAAATGACTCCCAAACGGCTAGCATCAAATGGATTTGCCCTAAAAGTACAAGAAGGATGCCGGCAAGCCTGCCAGGTGAGCAGGGACTATTAGTACGTGTCCAGCTTATTCCTCACTACCATCCACACCCATCGGTCGCACAATTTCTCCGAAGCAGCAACATTATACAGACACATCATAAGGTGAGAACATCATGTTTCACGGTTTCTGGGGCGCTATACAATTCCCAGTTATATTAGTCTCGCAGAGGTGATTCCGATTCACCATGCACCCATCAGCGACAGGAAGTGGCGTCTCCGGTGCTTCCAAGCCCCAGCAGTACAACACGAGTAGCGCTCCAGGAACCAGCGGCTCGAACGGTTTTGTCCAAGGCAGGTCGGTCGATATAGGAACCCTTTTTCCTATTAACCATTACCTAGGGCAAAGGGAAATCGCCTCACATCTCCACCCCGCCGTGGAAGGCTCCTCTCAAACCAGTGGGCTTTGGTATTATCCCTCGGCGGACAATAGTGTCAAGAGTTCTTCAACACCTGCAGCACCTATGATCAGCCCAAGTTCCACGTTCTATAACCCCAACGACACTGCTCTCCACGAGCAGACTTCGAGGGACCATCAGAGCCGGCAATATCAACAGTGGCTTGACGCGTACAATGACCAACAACAATCAGCCAGCTTCCACCCCACATACCAGGCAGCGGGCCTGGCATCCAGCTCTCAGCAAGATCTTCAGGGTAATCCATACAGCAGCCTCCTGCAGGGGCATTTCGCGGCGCCGAACTCCATGAGCCAGTACGGTGGGTCTACCTCGGCGACGATTACTCAGTCTACCATGGCCGGTCTGGATGGGATGAGTAATGGCACTACATATCATGATCCTGCGGGCGACATGTACTCCACGTACTTTCCGGATCTGCTTCCCATCAATGGCAGTTCGGCTTCTACGCCAGAACATGGGATCGGATACCCCGCCTCGAATACAGAATCCACCCGTAATTCTTACACCAATTCGCCCGACCCACTCTACCAGCAACAACAACAGCAGCAGCAGCAGCAGCAACGAAGGGACACCGAGCGTTTTGCTCAGCAAGCTAATCACCGCGGCCCTACCCACCCCGTCCGACAACCACCAAGAAAGCCTGACAACATTCCGCGGCAACAGGCCCCAATACAATATAACCCTCAACGCAATCAACCCGATGCAGTTGCCCAGCCTTCCCAATCTAATCTACCAACGTCGCAGCCCACCTCCTTATCCCCACATCCGAAGGCCTGGGTCAATGGTGGTTACCAATCCAAAAACTCTAACGCGGTGACCGCGCCGACGACGCATCGTTTCATGCCACCCAACACGGCGGGTCCAGCAGGCCCGTCGCAACCCAAGCCGGTGCAAACCGGTCCAATCAAACGGCCTACAGTTAACACCAGCCCCGCGCCTCGTGCTTCGCCTACCCAAGCAGGCGCGAAGCGCAAGAAAGTCAGGAAAAACGACAGCCCGGAGCCATCCTATGGTGGTGAGGAAGGCGCTACCGACTCAGACAGCGACGACTACGACGAATCCGGGTTAGGCATGTCGGGACGTATTGATATCGGTCTCAGTGGATTGGGCGTTGTTGGGCGAGGGAAAAGGGAAAGAGGGTCAAGGCTGTGAGTCTCGTTCCGCCTTTTGATATTGTTTCCACACCCCGGAACTACTGCACAAACCAGGACCACTTTGACATTTATTAAATGTCCGGGTCAGTGATCTGTATAAACTCACCTTCCCCGGTGGCTGCAGTGTTCAGCATGCTCACTATTTCTTGGCTTTTTCTATCATTCGTTATTCGCTCCGTTTTGCTGAAGCTGACGTTCTGATTCTTATAACCCTTCATTGATTAATATTTCCTTCTCAATCGACTGCGGCTCGGCATAATCCCTGTGACGTCGGAAATTCTGCACTCCTACACCGTCGACTTGCAAATCCCAATTGCCGTAACGCGGACTGGCAAAACAAATTCCGGACTCCGTCTATGTTATCTGCTTTCCGGTATACCCTGCAAATCGAAAACATATCGGGTACGTTGTCGCGCGCCGCAAACCCTATTCTCACGGCTCCCCGACTTAACCTGTCCGATCGCGAATCTTGGTGTCCTGTCTCCTCTATGTCATGGGTGACTACGTGCTACTTATTCCTCGTTGGTCCCTCTTTATTTGCGCCCTGGCCGATTCGCATCCGTCATCGCCGATTCTTCAAAATCGCTGACGTTCTTTGGTCGGCGTATGTTCTGTCCCGTGATGTGGCACTGCCTCTGCTTTCTTTGCCAACACCGGTGGAATCTTTTCTCCACTTCTGTACGCGACTTCGCATGACACCTTCATTCTGTTGGTTGCGTCGCTCGTCGCTTCTTGCATCGGATATGCACATACGAAATTTGGGCCTGACTTTGCCATGCCGTTTGCGCGGTTTTGCTCTTACGGTTGCATTCTGAAGTCCGGGGGCGTGCACACACTGCAAGAAACTCAAGGTACGCGTCATTGACAGCATCCCTCCTATTTGCATCTGACCATACGCTGATTACTTGCTCACCTTCCCATCTATCCTTTTTCCCTTAATTCGCCCGTCGGCCTGCACGTCCACCGCACCACATAATCTGATCCGGGATGCTAATCCATCCCGCTCCGGTACCTTTGCGCGCCTACGGGGTCGCCCCCGATCCCCCGTCTGCGCGCTCGGTTGCCTGTTACCCGCATCCGGAAACCCTACCTCCACTGATGAACAGATGAAATGCGACTTTCCCAAGCACGATAATACATGCAAGCGGTGCAAATCAGGCGGCCATGTCTGTGTAGTCGAAGGTCGCAGGCCGAGAACGGCGCCAAAGTGAGTCATCGTCGTTTGCTTTCGTCATAGACGATCCAGCGTTTTTTTTACATTCCGCGTCCCCACGCGCCACCCCGCGCCTTTTTGGCCTCCGGGCAATTTCTGTGGCGGAGTAGAGTGACATCGCACCGGCGGCATGGCCTGAGGTGCTTCGGAACGACAGGGGTGTGCGCCCTTTATATACCGCGTTCAAAAAGTAGATTCCTTCATTGGAGACCTCTGTTACTTCGCCAGTTTCTGCCTCATCCATCCGATGTATACAAGTCGCGGGCAGCGCATGTCGTCGTCATCGACGTTGTCTACCTCCTCTTCTTCTTCGCGCTGCTCTTCCCCTGCGTCATCTGACTTCTCCCCTCATATTAGCAAGCGGGAATATCTGCTCGCTCAGATACGACAGAAGGACTCTATCATCGAATCCCTCCTTAAACAGGTTAGAGATGAGGTTTGGCTTTACTTCCAGGTTGTACATACTGATCACCGTTGGTCCAGCTCCACAACCCGTACATCGCGACTCCGTTGTCCATCGCCTCCTACCGCATGGCCACATCACCTTCTGACCAGAACAACAGGAATGTAATGGCGTGGCTGGACCGGTTGCAGTCGAGCATTCGCGAAGCCGGCAACCACAAAGGCCCCCGTGCATTCCATGAGCTGCGCACTATCGATCAAGAAGACGAATCGGAGCCCGACTCAGAGGGTAGGCGCACCCAGGCGCAAGCCGCTGAATCTACGGTCAAAGATAACCAGAGTGTCGCAGCGGACGATGTGGCGCAGGATGACGACAAACTGCAGTCAACGTTGCCCGAGTCGCACGTCCCACTCGGACTTATCGCAGATCTGAGTATAAGCAACAGCAAATCGAGTCGCCGCAAGGCCCACGCGAAGGAGGCGCAGATTAATGAAGAGGATCTCAACGATGATAACGTGGTATGTCCAAATATAATTTGCGATCATCTGCGTACACTTGACCTTTTCTATTTTCCAGGGGGTGGCAAATGAAACATATTTCATGCCAGGTGCGTGGCTCAGGCGCTCTGGAAGCTCAGGACCGCGTCTGACTCAGCTGCGCGCTCATAGGACCAGCCACGGACCTGGGGATCCGGGCGTCCTTGATCGAACAGCACAGTGCCCCAGAAATTCTGGTGCATGGTTTGGTACAGGCAAATGATGTTGAGAAGCTCTTCGAAATGTAAGTTTTTTTATCGTTGCACCTTTGAACATATCTCTTACTCTGTGATGGCAGTTTCTACCAGCGGGTTAACGTAAGATATAGTTATCCTTTAGTCTGCAAGTGATTTGTGCCTAATTTTATTCTATTTTCGCAGCCTTTCATCTCCCTTCTCGATCCCGTGCTGCACACATCCGCGACTACATTCGCCAGATGCCCATTCTTGTTCACCGTCAGTGAGTACAATTTCTCGGACCGTTTACCAGTCTAAGCTGAATCGTCCAGTTTGCGCTATTTCGTCAAGATATTATGCAGAAAAATCAGAGATATACCCTATCGCCATGCATTTCGCTAAGCACTCCGCTGCCAACGCACTTATCGACGGCTGGAAATCAGTGGAACTTTGCCAAGCGTATATCCTCATGAGTATATACGCAGTCCCCGCGCGTAGATGGGAGGAAGATCGCAGTTGGTTGTATACTGGCCTTGCAATCAGGTATTCCCGTCTATCTGGTATCTTATCATAATCGCGTACTGACTGCCATTGGAAGAATTGCGACCGATCTTAATCTTCATCAAGTGTCCACTATCAAGCCTACATCAGAAACCCAGGAACGCGAGATTCTGAACAAAACTCGGGTGTGGATGATATGTTTCAATCTGGATCGTTCTACAGCCACTCAGTTCGGTAAACCATCCACGATTAAGGAGGACTTGTAAATATTTTGTTTTTACTCGAACGAACTTTTTTTGCTGACACCTGATCTCAAAGTATTCTCCAAGGTGCCAACGTCTGGTACAAGAAGTCGCAGTACAACATTCCGGTAGGATTCACCTGTAAGGGTGCCGCTTCCGCGATTTCTAAAAATGTCTCGTTAGTATGATGTACACCTCTCGGGATATTCCGCCCTTTTGAAAATAGTCGCTAAGTTCCATGAGGAGGTGTTCAGCGACCCGACGTCACCCACGGGTCTCAATAAAGTATATACCATACCTTCTTTGACAACCGACATGTTTGCTAATCCCGTCTCATTACCAGAAAGTCGACTTTAGAACAGTCACACTTGCTCACGATGCCCAGCTCACGCGTTATCACGAAGAATGGTCGAAGCGATTTAAGGACGACTCTCCCACCGGCGGTATGTCCCAAAATATGTGTTGGCAATATTCATATAGATTGATATACCCGCTTTAGACCCAAGTTGCGCTCTACGCTGTGCGCTCCTGCCATTGTACGTGATCTTTGTATTTCGAGCTCGTTTAAGCCTAAATGTTTCACAGCCTTGTCGCATATTCGCGTCTTGTCATGTTTTCCTTCGGCTTTCAACAGGCGTACCAAAGGGGAGTCAAGGACGGGGACAAACTTTTCTTCTCCACAGTGCGTTAATTCAATTCTTTGATGACTATAATATTGATTTTTCTTTCAATAGTGTCTGGATGCAGCGAAAGCCGTTATTGAGAATATGATTGATGGCTTAGCACCAACGGGGTACATGCGTTACGCTCCCGATGGTGAGTGAACTGATTGATAAATTTATGAGTTCATATTTATTCTACTCCCAGGTCATTTTGTATTTGCTTCATTCGCCTCGGCCTTCTTGTTGAAGGCGAGTTACATGCATATTCACACCGCTTTCAAAACCTCACCTGACTAAAACAGCTTCTCCGTCCGGAGTTCTCTTCGTTTTTGGAGAAAGAGCAAGAGAGTGAAATCTTCGACCTTATTGGCCGCCTGATTCAAACTCTGAGCTCCCCTAAGATAGCCATTGACGATCGGCACACCCCAAAACTTTACGCGCGATTCCTCGCCGGCCTCCTTTCCCGTCATCGCCGCGACGGCGCCACCGTCGGCCGCCTACAAACCAACCCTCCACCGCAGAATCAACTCACCGCCGACGCCCCGCAAGATTCTTTGGCAATGGCATCTACCTTCCACTCTCATTCAAATGCTACTGGGCAGCCTTCTGAGCAAACTTTCAGCTCGAACCCGCTAGTAAACCAAGTCGCGATGGAGACGCCGATATATCGCCCGGAAGCTACTTTCGCAGCGGGTGCGGGCCAGATCTCGTTTGGCAGTGACTTCGAGATGAGCTACGGAGGGGGGAATTACTCTGATGAGGAGATGCCCGCCACAATGCACATTATCAAGAATCCCGCGTGGTGGGACAGTATGATGATGCCTGGGTACGCGCAGCAATACTTGAATATTAACACCCCACCTAATCCACCTTTTAGATTTGTCTGGACTGAAACAACCCCGTCACCTCCTGCTATTGCAAGCACAGGGTCCAGCCCATATCCCTCGCATATTGATGCATCCTCAAACGTGAACCAAAGCTTTGGAATGTTCCACAGCGCTCAAGTTATGATGTAGATCATTTGCTATTCTCGTGCGGTACCTGTGGGTATGTGGATCGTACGGACTACTGCCAGCTGGCGTTCATTCAGCAAGGGTTTTCAGCTTTTTGTATTCTGGGTTGCCCATTAGTTGTCGTTTCGTTGTTTTCACCTTGATGTTATGTTAATGCTGTTATGTATTAATTGTTTTTAGTTATCGATGGTCAGTAGAATTTGAGATACTGAGTAGGAGGAAAGTGTTGTATATACCAGCATTGTCACTGAGATGTTTATTGAGCGCAAAATTCTTCTCGAACGACCGTCCTTTGTGATTCTCCCCCAATTAGCCATTCCCTGGAACCCACGCCAACCCACTGATCTCAGAAAAAACAAGCCAGACATTGGATTTGACGGCTCGTGGATACCTTTTCGAACTTTGCTTTGACTTTGCTATTGAATTAGTACACTATTTCACGTATGACAAACAAGGTATCCTTACATAATTGAACCTTCAACTATGCTTTTAGGCTCTCTCTTGACATCCATCTCCAGCTTGCGACATAAATAACATGGAACTCATACAGTTAGTTTTCCCAAAATACGGTCGGCTCGACAACGTCTTGATCGCGAATACCTCATAACGTTACACCATCCCAACCCGCTCTAGGATTTCGGCGCTCCAAGATTTGTTATCACACTTCCGTTTTCACCTCACGCTCCGATCTGAAGAGGGCCACTATCACTCTTTGATTCTTTTCCGACTTGCTTCAGGCAAGGAGACTGAGCCATCTTTGTCTGATAAGGCTCATGACGCATCTAAACCGGAGCAAGGTGCCTCGATCGAAGACAGGCAAATATATGTGATGGAGGCGAGCTGTCCACATCTCGGAGCTGACATGTCGCATGCGGAAATAGAGGAATGTGATATGGGCGTGATCGCTGTGTGTCCGTGGCATAGGTGAGCTCGAATTTCGCCCTGGCATCGAAGGGATTTCATTCATCAAGCAACGAAGATACGACTTCAATCTCAAGACAGGAAAGAGCGAAACAGGACTCACGACTTGCACCTATGCCGTCGAGGTCAAGACTGACCCAAAGGACGGCCTCGAGAAAGTTTACATGGAATACCCGAAAGGAGGGAGGAATTGGCGGTTGATTGAGTTGCGTCCCGTGTCGGAAGGTAATTTGGTGCATAGCTTCTGATTTCCCAACTTGAAGAATGTAACGCCCCGTAGAGTTCGCGGATCCACCGTCACCAATACCGATTCAATATCTTCCCGAGGGCATTGAGTCTGGTGAACCTCGCGAAGATGAGCCCGTCATCCCCATGACAAGAGCGCCGACGACCCTCATGCAATGGGCTGTCCTCATCCTCAACACTCCGGACCCAATGTTAAAGGTGTGCAAACTTGAAAACTGACGTACAAGCAACATTCTGTAACAATTTGCAGGTCGAGCGCACCAGACACGCTGCACACATGTTTTTCACCGGAAAACTTGCATTAGTGGGGAATAAATCGCCAAGCGCTCCCCAACCTCCCCACACTCCGCCAAGAGACGCGTCTTTCTCAAGAAACACGGTCGATGTTTCAAAAATCAGGAGCAGAAAAAACAGGGCTGTTATGCTGCATGCACTGGCTAATATCGAGCAGTGGGCGTAAGTCCGTACGTAGCGTCACGCCTTGTAACATCATGCTAAACTTCTTTCCTCAGAATTGATCTCGCGTGAGCTCTGTGCAGATCTGTGCATTACCTGTAGTTGAAACAAATCTGCCAGTTGGGACATCATCGCCCGCTTTGGGCCAGTTCACCACAATCTACCCCCGGCTTTCTTCTTCGATTTCACCAAAATGGCCCTCGACGAATCAAAGCATTTGTAAGTTTACTACGTACACAGCGTCTCTCATCGAATTTCGCAACTATGCCGGCTCACATCTCTGTATCTCAGCTCCCTGTTAACCTCGAGACTGGCAGCAATCTCCCCGTCAACGCCCTACGGCAGCATGCCCGTCCATGCCTCGCTCTGGGAATCTGCAACCATCACCTCACACTCCCTGCGCTCTCGGCTCGCTATTATCCACCTCGTGCATGAGGCGCGGGGGCTGGACGTAAACCCCGCGACAATTGAGCGCTTCAAGAAAGCGGGTGACATGGACACGGTCGCCGTGATGGAGGTGATCCACGCGGACGAGGTCACCCACGTCACCTCGGGGCACCGGTGGTTCACGTGGATTTGCGCGCAAGAGGGGGACGTGGATCCTGTGGACGCGTTCCGCGCCGAGGTGAAGAAGGGATGGCGCGGGGACATCAAGGGGCCGTTCAATGTGGAGGACAGGGAGAAGGCCGGGCTGACGAGGGAGTTCTACGAGGGCTTGAAAGGTGAGATGGGCTTCCCCACGACGGAGCAGAGGATAGGCGAAACGCAGAAGAGTGGGGCAGTCGAGCAGCTGGCTACTAGGGTGTCTGCTTTGCAGGTCGGGTATGAGCACTGAATGTGGTATATCCCTTTGTGTTGTTCGAAATCCCAGTCGTCATATCAAGACCCGGTTCACTTTGCGAATGCTCGGGATCCAGTCTTGGAAGAAAGAAATAGCCCTGCGCACTCCATAATCGCGAATTTCGCCCGAGTCGCTTGTTTGATAATATGTTTCGTGTATTTCAAGTTCGACGAGTTTCCAGTCGGCCAAAGCGCTTCCCTCTACATCGTCCTGCCAAAAAAAATCCAATTAAAGAACGAGCAGCAACACTATTCCACTCACCACATCTCGAATATCTATGCCCGACGGGAAACTTAAGACTATAAGAACCAGGGAAGTGAGTCCCGGGAACCTTCGGGAGAGCGTTTGGATTAAGGCAAAATCAATACTGAGGACCTCGACACGTAGATGACGCAGTTGAAATGGCCTATGCGCAAACACATCGGCGACAGCAACGATATCTTGTACCTTGAGGCACTTATCGGTAAGGCAAAGTCGGGTGAGAGTGTCGCGCGACCTGCTGATCAGCCGCACCGTTTTCTCCAATGCCAGGAAAGGAATTTCCAGAGACTCAAGGTTGTGCAAGTAGTGGCTATGCGCGAGAAGCTGGTCGTTCATCCGCGACCAATTCTGCAAATTGCGATGCTGACCGCGGAAGGAGATATGGAGAAGACTGGATTTCCCGTTTTTTAGAACGGAAAGTAGACTGGACGGCTCGGAAAGGGTGTTCGTGTCGAAGGGTAGATGGACGCTGAAGCTGCGCAGACTTGGCAGGACGGGCAGCGCGCTGAAGAAATCAGAGAGGTCGGCTGTATCCCACGACCTGATTGAAAGCGAGCGCAGCTTGTGTCGCCGATGGGTTATGAACGGAAGAACGGCGTCCTGAAATTCCTCGATACCGCGAACATGTCGATTTTCTTTGGTAGCGTTTTTTGCCGTTCTGTCGGCTTGATAATGGAAGGAAAAATCAAGTTCATCTATATTCTCGAAGTCGGTGATTGCCAGCAGCTCTTTGAATTTGCATATCTGCGCCTTCAGCACCAGCCTCCGCAAGCTGGATTGAAACGCTGTCCGCGTTGACTTGAGGAAGACCACAGTGTACGCGTTGAGGGGAAGATCGCGCCACTCGAAATCGAGGACGGTGGCATTAGCCATACCGTTGACCGCGATAACGAGCATTCGGACGATCTCCAGAGAAGAAAGCCCCGCAGAAAGCACTCCTGCTTTGAAACTCGCGTCGAACCCCACTTTTTCAAACGATGATTTGTCTTGAGGAGGAAGGGACTGGGGAGGTACTGCTTTGGGGAACAGGAAGTTATTCACCATTCTGACCATGGTCTGTATGCCACTTTCTTCCGCAGAAGGTGCGTCTTTGAGCAACATATCGCGCTTGAAGAGGAGATCGATGAACCACGCGCGAATGACGAGTTTTTGAACATATCTGCCTATGATAGGGTCTCTGGAGAGAGAAATGCGGCAAGTTCAGCAGTCTGTCGCGTCGATTCGGTGTTTACGACGTACTGCAGCCGTTGAAGCGTGTTGAAGAATTTGGTGTCGAAAGTAACCCATTGAACTTCGCGATATTTTGTAGAAAGAACAAAGCTCAGGAAGGGGCGATTCACCGAGGAGAGTTTATAGGCTGTTGATGCACCAACATAATGAATGATATTTTCCCAGATTTCATCTGGAAGGTCGTTGCCAGTAACGGGTGCAACTGCTTCCAGTGAGACAGTGGCCATCAATCCAGTGTAGCTAGAGGAAGAATAGAGAAAACGAGAACGCGACGGAGACCAACTTGATTGAAGTTGAGACCAACGTGCAGACGTGAAACTAGAGGTGATAGCAGGGTGATGGTCGCAGGACAATCGCACTATATTCACTGACAAAATCGACTGCGGCAACGGGACATTCTCCCACGACGTGCCAACGTGTATAAGCGTCAGAAAGTAGGGTAAGTCAAGAGTAAGTACATACGTTGATACGATACATAACTACAACGACTTCTGATTCGCCAATTGCACACATAGTGATAGTAAAGATGACTGATTCATACTAGTAATACTTGGTCTTTTCCGCCACCCATCTTCAACTGCCTTCCTCAATTTGTTTATTTGAAATTGATTGGATTCATTTAAGGGTCTACAGTGAGCACATACCGGAGTGGATTCTGAGGGCGGGAGGAATCATGCCTCATCGTTGTCGACTTGCTCATCCTGCCTCTCTAACGACCAAGGTCCCTTCCCGACATCCTTGCTCTCTCTCACCCTCATTATCCTGTTCAACGTCCCCCTCCACCACGTTCAGGCGCAATTCACGCCAGCCATCGCCACCATATGTTGGTTTCGGCCCATAAGTGTCGTCCATCGTAACTAAGAATGAATGAGCAATAGATACCGCGCGAGATCTGAGCATGGTTTGTCGCTAAAATTCTAGAACGGAGCGGCGATAGGAGGAGCGAAAATGCACAACCGGAAAATGCGCAGCCGGTAAAACTCGCATGAGCGCAGTTGTACTCCGGCGAGACGAGGAAGTTCTACGACCTTGACGTCGCCACGTTCTTCAACGGCGAAGGTCCGCGCTGCTACACACGCTAATGAAGAGCGCCCTGAAGCATATCGACGGCCCACAATTCAAGAGGTGTGATAGAATGCGTAGGAGTGACGGCGCCTGGTGGATGAGCGTCTTCAGGGAAGGATGTGACGGCCACAGGATCGGCGGCGAGAGACAGAGAGTACAGCGCAGGCATGAAAATAAATATTCCCCGCGCTGAGCGCTGAGTAGAGGCAGACGGAATCGTGGGCGGAGATATGCGAGCAGTGGTCGTGTCTGGATGCAGAGTAGAGACACTGGGCAGGTGAGTGGGATGTCCTGGTTCCGAGATGTTCCCTGGGTCGCCAGCCGGGAACGAGCGGGAGATGAAAGCGTAAAAAGCGAACTGTTCACAAGGAACTTGTCGTTCTTGGACGTAATGCCGGAGCCGGTCTTCCTGAGACAGCCTCACGTTGGTCTCGTGTGGAAGCTTTCCAGCAGTACGCAGCATGGAAACTTTCGAGTACTGGGACGACGACTGCTGGAGGAAGGAAGTGGCGCAGGGACGATGCACAATGGATTACTGCCGAGATAAGATGGCACGGCGACGCGCCTTGACCGTTGATAGAAATGCTGTCCCTCACTTAAATCAGCGAAATATCAGCAGAAGCCTCATCGCATGATGGATGGAATCGACATACGACGTTTACAGACAAAAAGGAGTGCGAATAATGCGCGAATAATCAACGACCGCGGCCACGACGAAACCGAGATACGACATGAGGTACCGGCGCTGCGAGGGGCGCCGAATGCAAGGAAGGGCTAGGCGGAGGCGGAGGGTGTCGGTGTGGCCCTGGGGCGACATGTAATAGCTGCGCAAGCGCATGCACGAGCCCGTCGTCGCAGCGGGGAACAGGACACCTTTATGCTGATATTATGTTGGCGGGCTTCAGGGACGGACAGACGGTAAGTTCGAATTTGACCGATATCGGCAGACTCCAATCGCTCGAGGGCCAACAATGGACGAGAAACGGGGAGGAAACGACGAATTTACGAGGCACAGCGCAGCGAAGGAACAGGGAGGGCATCTGGTGACGGCGACAAGTGCATAGATTCGTGAAAAGCAGGTTTGGTTGACGATGTCGCGAATGTCGGTGGGCCGGAGGAGAATCTGGGAGCGCGTGCAAAGCGCGTGGGGCCGTGGGCGTTGCCGTTGCCGGATCACCGCCGGTCCGTCGCGCCACGTCCAACGCTCGCTCTGTCCGAACACTCCGCCGCCCCATCCCCCTCCACTTTCACTGCACGCCGGACCCACAGTATCCAAGATAACAAGCCATGGCACCTCGCGCGCGCTGCGCTGTCGTCTTCGACTGAGTGACGCCTGCCAACATAATATCCTGCTAGCAGCTACGACGGGCTCGTGTATGCACTTGCGTAGCGATCGCTGGACGCGGACATCGCCTGAAGCCACCTGGCTTCGTGTCGCGTCTGGAGGCCCCCTGTGTACATTTTACACCTTCGGGGTTGCTCGTCGGCTTTCAGTCTCATCGTATTCGCCCGCACGCCCTTCCGGCGCTCTCATTTATCATGCCTAGATCCTCGGCTGCGTCTCGTCATTACTGCGCCTCGTCGACATCGATACTCCTGTGGCCAACGTCTTCATAATCATCACCCGAAGCTTTCAGACGCGCTCCAGACGCCACAGCACGCACTTTTCCGCGTTTTCTAGCGCCCACCCCACCACCGCTGGACGCCCGCCATCCACCTCTCTGCCGCGCTGTCAGTTGGTCCGCCTGGACACCCGCGGTTATCATTCCTCCGAGTTTAGGGGTGTAATCCGACTGCCTGTCACCTCGCCACGCTGTTGGGGCGACGTTCAGTGCACCGCGTCGACGTGTTCCTTCCAGCAACGGCCTCGTTCCGGCCGCCATTATTACTCCTTGTGTCTCGACGCCTTTGCGCGCTGCGAATCCGTCGCGTGCGCTGCGCCTGCCAGCATCGGACCGTGCGTGTATGCGCGCGTCCCGCTACCCGGTGCGTCGCCAGTGACACCGTATATGCGCTTGCATGGCGCCGCCCCTGTATCTGTGCCTCCCCCCAACACCGTCGCCATAATTCTGGAATGACAACGCCCCGCATGCGCAATACATGATCTCGGCTCTCGCAGCCGCTCTCACTCGAATCGCATATCGGATATCATCGAGGATACTCCAAAATTATGAGCGCACAGGATATTTTCCACGACGTCGCAGACCGACATGAAGCTGGACAAGCGCCTCGATCGCCACCTCTGAATCGATCGCACGTCCGACTCATTCGCACCAGCTCCAGGGCGGCCCTGTGTGCGTGCACCATCCTTGTCGAGCGCCCCGCAACTGTCCCACCCTGCGTGTATGCAGGTCATCTGCGCCGACTCGCGGGTGAGGGTCCGCTGTGCACGCCCTGGCGCCGCCACGCCCACAACAACTTGATCCTTGCATTTGCGCTGCAGGCCCCCGAGCGGTTGCGTCCGGCTCGGGCTGTTCTTCGCGGGACGGACCGTCCTTGCGCAGCCATTCATTTCCGGCGGGGGAGGCGTGCGCACTACGCGCTTGTCCGTGCTCTCAGAAGGCAATGGCGCGCCCTGGGATATTCTAGGAATAGCGCGCATCGCTCCCTGCTCCACGTAACCTACATGCAAATGGCCGACGCGTACCGCCGCCCAGATTCACCTCGCAGTTGGTCTTTGAGACATCGCGAATTTCGGGCCACATACATCCTAGCAGCAAGGTGCTTACTGTCGATGACAGCGTAAGCGCAAGGATTTAGGCCCGATGGTCTGGAATTCGAGATGCTCTTCCTGTGAAGGGGATTTGTATGCGCGGCTCGCCCCACAGCCCTGTCGCGGTGACGTCTTGCCGCGTGTCCGGCGATCCATACTTTTAGGACACGCCTTCAGCGTAATGATGCCCTGGGACGCGCGTCTGATCCTACCTTCATAATGAGCTGATGGAAATGTAGGAACGCAGGACGAAAGCGAGGGGGCTGACCTTCCGCGGCAACGATCAAGTTCTGTCCAGCACGGCTTTGCAAGAAATGCTGAGGTTGGTCAATATTCCTATCATTCCGGAAAGATCAACATCAAAGGCCGTCCGTTATCCGACGTAACACAGCTAGGAGACCGTCATTAATTGGTCATTTATTAAGATCGCCATTGATTTGAAGGTGCTATAAAGAAGGACTTCACAGCGTATGCATCTATTACTCGCTACAAGCTCTCCACTACAAGCTCTCTACCATGACACCTGCTTATACAGTGACTGTTTCTGAAGAAAAGGCAATAATCAATGCAACACTCAACTCGGATATGCTAAACACTCTTTTATTAGGTATATTTCTGACTTATTACCTTCGTAATCTACTTTATAAATTTACTAATTCCACTCTATATTTAACAGGAATGTACACCCCTCTTTATTTTGGGACGATGTACATATGTAGTGGGACCATTCTATCCTCAAATATTATCCATTTTTCTAACAGTTATTGGTGTATTAACAGTCACCGGAAAAGCTTCCAGAAACCGCGTAGTTCTCGCAGCAATCACGATATTATATGCGAGCAATGTTATTGGAGGCTCCGTACTATGGATAGATATACACCGCCAAATTGGAATGAACGGGGAGTCTCCGTTAGGAGTGCTCTTAACAGAAATAAGGGGTTCAAATTTTACCCCAAGTAGTGTGCTGCTTGAAGTATCATCTGGTCTACCTCTTGTTGTAGCGGATGGATTACTTGTGAGACACCTTTGGTAATGACACACCTTTGGCTTCCTCTCATCTTTGTTTTCATAGATATGGCGGTGCTTCAGAATATGGGATAGCTCGCTTCGAATTATTGCACTCTCACTGATCCTATTCTTGGCCGAGATTGGTTAGTTCAGTCCCTTCATTCATGAATGGAGTCTTATATATACGTTTCAGCACTCTTCTTGGCTACCCTGGTGTTTAGTTTTACATCTAGCACAGATTCGACAAAGTCAGGCATAACCAACGGCACCGGTCTGTTTTTGGCACTCGCGGTCACCTTATGGACAACCACCCTCATCGCATATCGCATTTATTCTGCCTCGAGTCATGTTCTAAACCGGAAGAGGTCCCGCTTCTACAATATACTGGAGATTATAACAGAGTCCTCATTCATTTACTCGCTTTCATTGGTGGTGATTGCAGTGTTAACGGCAATTCCTATGACGCCGTCAAACATCTGGACATTACTCAAGGTTTCAGTCTACGTAGGAAATATATTTAATGCCATAACGGTATGTCAAATTAGATATCGCATTATATTGCTCATGACACACATTATGTTTAGGGCATCGCACCTACCATCACGGTGGCTCGAGTCGCCCTTGCGTCAAATTCCACTTCAGACACTGAGCCGACAAGTGACGTCTCTGGTGTTCAATCTGGACAACAAAGCCCAGATGTACAGAGATATGAAGCCGTGGCTCAACACGCGGAGTAGGGAGGACAAGCGAGGTCAACATAAAGAGTGCAACCGTGACGCGGTATTCTGGAGCCCGCTTTCTCCAGTAATCCAATGATGTTTTTCTGTAAATTGTATTTCTGTGTAATTCAGGACGCCAATCTGTGCTAATCGTTTTTTTGGTTGAAGGCCATGGCTGCGCCTGACACGTACTGTGCCTCCGTGCGACACTGCACTTCTTCATAGACGCGTGGCTCGTTAGGCGCGCGTGTTACGGCGCGTCGGTCCGCTGAACCCGAATTTTCTTGTGAGCTGATTCAGCTCGTATTCGTGGCACTGGACCGTACCTCTACGTCCACCTCCGACACTATTCATTCTCGAACAATAGAATCTCCGGCAAGCCCATATCGTCCAGAACCCCGCCGCCGCGTTACAAATCATGCATCACCGTCAAGGACGTGCGTGACTGGACAACGGGGCTGATCGCTCCAGTTATGTCCAGGCGGAGTGTTTGCTTCCCCGAAAGATGAGGGCTTTTCATGCTCCGTACGTGCGGCGCGTGCTCTTGATGCTCCAGGCACCGCGTCGTCATCGCCTGAGCGAATTTCGGGTGCTGTTGATCTGGGCGAGTTTTCTTCACTGGCCTGTTCCTCTCTAACTTCGTCCACCATCTGAAGCTGCATCCGCTCGAACTACAAGCCCAATCGTCGTTCCCACGTCGCTGTGTGCGACACTGAGACCCCCCATTTCCTCTGCGACTGCGTCGAGTATATTCTTCTCCCCCGCCATGTATGTCTCGTCGCTCCTCCGCCGCACTTGGTGTGCGCCTCGCCGATACCTTACGTCGACCTTCACTTGCGTCCATTCACTGATTCAGCCGTGCGGCCATCCGGGCGTGCGCCATCTCATCATCTCGCCAATTCGCGCGCAGGGCGCTGCGTTCGATCTCCCTTTACAGCACGCCGCGTCGTCGTCGACGCCGCCGCCCTTTTATGTCCGCCATACTCATCGTCCGTGCGCTGAACACCGACATGCCGTCCTTCGCGACTTATTCCTGAGCTCGCCGGACCGCCAAACTCGTAGTAGACTCGCAGCTGTGTCCGCGTGCCACCCCAGCACACTACACGCCCCTCTGACAATGCCCCGATCCCATGCGGACAACGTAGGCCGTGCTTGGCCTTGAAAGCTTGATATTCGGCATGAAGCCACGATCTAGGATCGAGACCTCAGCCGCCGAGGTAATACTCACGGTGGCAACAGATATATAGCACTGGCATACCCCCTGCGTTGATTCTCATCATACTATGCTTCCGTACTCTCCTGTGGGAAACGCCTAGCTTTTGTCTCCCTTGCTGGCTTCGAACGCCCCTTGCCACTTTGACGAACTGCAACTCGTATCGGTAAGGGCTCCCCCTGATCATGCATACGAAATTTGATTCTCTGTTCCAGGGCCGTGCTAATAAATCTGTCGATCCAGAAAAGGAGCAGAACAAGAGATGCAAAGATAGAAGTTCTCGTTGACTGGTTCTAATATGTACTTCTCAGCTGAAGTTCCCGGTGTAACAACCATCTGCAGCGTTTAATATGGGAAGTGATACTGATGCTCTTGCACACAGTGGCAATCTGCAAATCTGCGGACGCGCTGCAGTCTTGCTTAGAAATCTCATAAACAAAACGCTAACATAGTGATGGGTGCAGCTGCTTGCTGGCGCGTCGAGGAAGCCCCCAATATTATAAAAGGCCTGGGACTGTTGTCTGGCTACGGGAGACAAAATACTGCAACCAACCGTTGTAACAAGTACTCTTCACAGAAATATCTACATCAAAAGCAACACTTGTTTCAGCCAAGTATAAGCTGTTCGGAGACTATCATTGATTTGATCATTGACAGGTCAAAGGATGTTATAAAAAGCCGAGTACATGCACTTCTGGAAGTATACGTCTACTCCAGCTGACTACAAGCTCACTGTTATGTCCACTACCTTCACGTTATCTGTTTCCGATGAAAAGGCAATCATGAGTGGATTTCTCCATTCGGAATTGCTGAACGTATTTTTATTCGGTATATATGACTCGTGGCCGTTGGATTTTACTTCATAAACTGACTTACTCTATCCTACGTTTAACAGGACTTTACACCCCTCTTTATTTTGGGACAATGTACATATATTGTAGGTAAAATTTCTTCGAGCATTGATCTTTTTTGAACAATTATTGGTGTATTAATAGTGGCCAGAAAATCGTCGACAAACCGTATAGTTTTCACAGCAATCACGGTATTGTATCTCGTCAATATTATTGGCAGCGTTATGCTATGGGTAGACATTGGTCTATTCATTGGAACAAACGGAGAATCGAGGTCTGCCAGCCTCTTGGCAGAATCGACTGCTTTTACGAACAATGTTGTGCTGGGCACCATTACCCACGTTCTACCTTTTATCGTCGCTGACGGATTGCTTGTGAGTGACCACTGGCATGACTTTGATTCCCTGAACCCTCTGACATTTCACAGATATGGCGATGCTTTAAAGTCTGGAATAACTCGTTTCGAACTATTGCACTGTCTTTTCTTCTCTTCATGGCCGAAATTGGTACGAGTTCAGTGTATCCATTCGTAATTGAATACTTATACTACTTATGTTTGTAGCATTATTTTTATCTGCCATGGTGTTCAGTCTTTTACCCAGCTCATTCCAGATAACCACGACCATCAATCGTTTGAATTCTGCCGGTCTGTTTACAACACTGGCAGTGACGTTATGGACAACCGTCCTCATTGCCTATCGCATCTATTCCGCTGCAAGGCAAACTCTGAGTGGGACAAAGACACATTTCTACAATATACTAGAAATCATTATACAGTCCGCATTTATTTACTCACTTGCATTGGTAACAAACGCGGTGTTATCGGCCATTCCACAGAATGATGCAAACTCTCTGACGCTTTTCACGGCTGAAAACTACGTAGGTGTCATCCTTTATGCCACAGCGGTATGTCACCCCAGATGCGTTATTTGTTGGCCGCGACGCTTACATTACTCAGGCTATTGCACCCACCGTCATGGTAGCCCGAGTCGCCCTTGCCTCAAATTTCACCTCAGAGACCGAACCAACAATTGCCGCCTCTAGCATTCCCTTTGGGGGGCAAAATCCCAATATAAATGCACTTGAAGTTGTGGGTCACACTACAGTGTCGCCAGAGCAAATTGGGTATACGTAGACAGCGGAGACCGGCAGCGCACATTCTCCAAGAAGCCAAGACTTTTTTGTGTGGTATATCTATATATTATGTAACATGTCGATATGACTGGAAGGCGCAAACAGGCGTACTGATGTGCAGTAGGCGGATATTTGAGCTGGCGTGTGAGCTTGCATGGACGGCTGAAGCAGGAAGAAGTAATTTTTACAGTGCTGAGTGAATATCTATTTGACAATACACATTATGAGTGGCATAAGTGCGAGACAAAATGCGAGACAAAGGCAATGGGAAAGAGGGTATGTTAGCAAAGGTATGTCATGTCGTCGACAATTCCGGACGGCCACCAATCGTCAACCGATGAAGTAGCGCGGTTGATGCCCTGGGCCAATCCTGGCGAGTAGGCAATGACCTTTCTGAAAGATACTTCGAGCCGGGTGTCCCCTACCACGTCCGCAGACTGAATCGCCTTGATGAGCGGCTCTTCGATGGGATCATATTCAACATTCATTACCACAGCTTTCAAGCAGCTCATGCCCGGAATCGTACCATTTCGGCGTATGAGGAAGTCACGTAAAGCAGGTAGAGACACAACCAGCGGTGGCTCGTATCGAAAATATTCCAGTTGTGGACAGAGGCATTGAGCAGGGTCATCTTTAGTAAGAGCATTGAAAATAGTGCTGTTGCTAGGATTGAGTAGGGGAGGGTCGAAGATGTGGTCAGGAGCTGGGATATGAAGGGTGAGAAGGGAAGGACAGTGGCTGAGATACTCGATTAGGATGTCGAGCGAGCTAGGTCGTCCAATGGACAGCTCTCGAATATTTGATGACCGCTTTAAACACGCTATCAATCCCGGTGATCTTGCAATGTTATAAATCTTGGTGTTATAGCTGATAATATCCAGCGATGGTGCATGTATGGACCCGAATATTCCCTCACCAAGTTCATGCAGGTGAGCGGAGTACTCAGTGACAACCAATGTCGTGAGGTATGGAAGTGATATGGAGCCCAAGGAAGGTGGCTCAGATCCCGTTACAAATAGATCGAGCCTGACTAGAGCAATAGCTTGGTGGAGTACGTGCGCGAGGCCATCCATATTATCGGAGTTGATTTCGGTACAGCAAAGATGTGTGAGATTGGGCCAATTTACTGGGTACAGCGACGCTTCCCCTGCGCCTGTTTGACGAAATGTCTGCAGCATTGGGGCCTTCAAGATGTCACTATTTATCCAAAGGTTATCCTCCTCTTCTAAATTGACAAATGTCGACATGGTGAGCGACTGGAGGAGTGGAACGTCGGATCGGTTCAACGGTGAAATGTGGGAAAGGAATGTCGGACGGCATAAAAAGTGCACAGTTTTCCAGCGAGAGCTGCAAGCTACGAGAACATCTATAAGAACATCTATAACTCCCGAGTCAGAATCAAGAGAACGAGTCGTTGGGCCATATTCGCGGCTTTCGTAGACAGAAATATGGAGGGGGAGATTGCCTGAGCGCCGAAGCAGCCATTCCTTGACACCTTCAGCCCGTGCAGTCATAATCGACTTTGCTATGTCCATTACTTCTGTTCGAACACATACAATGATTGGAATGTGAATAGAGGCCCATAGCTCTGGTGTTGTTAGCGCGATCATGCGTGTGGCTCTGGAGATCTGGGTGAGGAGGACGGGTGCCTCCGTGTTAGCCATTGTGGGATTCCATCGCGTTTCCAGGCATGCGACAAAGATCGCACGCACGACATCCTCGGGGAGCTGCCGGAAGGGCGTAAGGGCCCGGCGGAAAGGCGCGGAGGCTTCGAGCAGAGCCGTCTTCTCCGTGTTCAAAATACGTAGCTGTTCCTCCAGCGCGGATATCTTCTGGTTGATTGAGTTCAGTTTATCGTCGTACCCGGCGACAGTCTCCTTCAGTCTGACGCGTTCGTGATCGGTCGGAGCTTGGTTAGTTGTTAATAGGTGCCCAAGAGACTCGGACGCCATGTCGCGACAGGTGGTAGCCAGATCTGAGAGAAAAGCGGCGAACCGCACGCGTAGTGATTCGAAGCTTCAGGCCTTCAAGTTGCAGGAAGTGTTCAGGAAGCGGATGCACAGCAGTAAGGTTGACTCACACCGTGCGGGCCAAACTTGGGCCAAACATAGAGTCGAAGGTGGGTCGGAGGAGCACGGACCGGAAGTTGCGTATGTTTGGCCGGACGCCACCTGCCATCAATTTATTCTATTTGTGGCGTACAGCGTTTGCATCTACAACCACGCGCGAAAATTAAATGAAATACGGAGTGATGTTTCCCGCCGGTACGCCCCTACGGTAGGCGGGATCGCCACGGTTCATTTTTCACTTTTCACTTTGTCGGTTCGTCTTGTGACATATTCTCACCGTCGCTTTGGCGAAACATGTGATGGCCGAGATCCTCGCCGACACATGAAAGTTCGCGTTCAGCGTCTCGAGAGCTCCGAAGGATGAGGAATTTATGGCTATGCGGCCGCTCTGAGTTGAGCACATGAAGCACAAGAACATTGCTTCATATTTTGGTCCTCAAAAATACAAAAAGCTAGCTAAATAACTAATAAATAACTAAACTTGTGGTTTGAACTTGGTTTGAACTCGCTGTATTTAGAGACTGCATTTATTTATGTGATTTCTGGGCAACGAGCACATTATATACTGAAGTGTCATTTTATACGGTATATCAATGATATGAATAAGTGATATATGACATAAATTGACTGTCTAAACGGGTGGAAACCCGTTTTGAAACTCTTTCTTTGGCGGGGGGCGGTCCTGGGCGGTCGACTCCGGGCCGGTCGACTGGCGCGCAGTTTCCGCGCAAAGTCCAGATGGCCCGGTCCCCATCGTGTGAAAGCGCCGCGCCCGAGTAGCCGTTCCCTGATTTCTGAGCGGCGAGCAACCGCACAGGCGCGATGGGCCATGGCGGGGCTGCCCGAGAGCCAAGTAGTAGAATATGTCACAAGACGAACCGACAAAGTGAAAAGTGAAAAATGAACCGTGGCGATCCCGCCTACCGTACGCCCCTCCAGGATCTGGGAAGGGGCACGGCAGAGGGTGGATTGCGACGAGGATTCGGAAGTGCACGCTGCGTGTCGTTGGGAAGTGCAGGGGAAGCACAACGCGACGCGTCTGCCTATAAAATGAAACAGAGGCTCTCTTGCAGGTTGCGTCACGTTCATTCAAGCGCACTCCAGTCGAGCCGGATTGGCCCATCCCACCGTCTCTGTCATAATCCCGAAAAGAAAAACAAGGCGTACCATGATATAAATTGTCACGTAATCATCCATTAATCCATCATATGTAAGGCGCGGCGCTTGTCTCTTTCAACAGAACTTTTGTATATCCACTCCAATTCCTCGCCTACTTTCTTTCCTAATGCCTTCAAAATTTCAACAGGGTTGCTATTAAAGCCCTCTTTGTAGCCTTCCACGCACGGGTGGGTCAAGTCTAACAGTCTTCCAAACTCGATGGAAGCTTGGAGGACACGGTTTCCCTCGGGACAGCGTATGTCGTTGTATATCTCTGCAATCTTGGGGATCGACTCCCTTGTACTGGATCCATGACATAATAGGTTTGCTAAAATATACGCATCCTATCCAAGCGTGATCAGATATGTTTGCATGTGATTCAAAGTTATATACTAACCTCAATTGCTTGATTAGCGCCCGCCCCTTGATGGGGAGGCATTCCGTGCGCCTGTGTAATGAAATACTTTTCATGGTACCAACAAATAAACCGAAGATACATACTGCGTCACCTGCTATCAGCACTCTGCCAAACGAATAGCGCTCCAGGGGTACGAGTTGATTTATTGGCGATTTCGTCGGCTCTTTTAGGGACTTGGAAGTAGATTCTACTTGAGCACCCTGCCATTGTACTACGTGTGTAAATAATACGTACGCGTAATAAAACTTGAAGTTCTGGCTCCCAGTCCGTGAACGCAGCCAAGAGCTCATCTTTTACGGCAAACCCCGTGGCGATGAACTCTCCACATGGAGTACCTGCCTTCGACATATCACTGATATAAGCCGCCACGTTTATCAAGCCGCGCGATATCGCATACGCAACGATATGCTGCAGAATACTATTTTGCATGAAATTCATTGTAAAATCCAACAAAGCTTCTCACCTTGTGTTTCCCTATGTACTGGATACATACAAACTTTAGTACCATTCTTTTCGGTGAGACTAACAACGCACCATCATAGGCGTAGTAATAGTACGATGACCGGGAAATTGCTTGTCAAGCACATCTCTCTCAACCAATCCCCGATAAACCATAGTACCAGACCATACTGGGTCAACCGATCGGGACGAAGGTATATGCTGTTGAAGAGAGCTCTTGCGTACTTCTGACTTGAGACCATCCATGCCTATCAAGATATCACACTTTGCTGTCGTGCCGTCGTCAAAGCGGATGTTCACTTCGTTATCGAGCTCTTCAAACGAAGAAACACGATGCTTGAGATGCAAAGAGCCGCATATGTGACTCAGAAGTGTCTGTTGCAAATCTGCTCTGTGTATTGGGATGAACCCGCCTGTGAAAGGTGACAAACTAATTTTGAGATTGCCATAAAACAGTAAACTCATCTTGAACTCACCTTCCATGACTATATCACAGACGAAAACTCCCTCCTTCTGGTCTCCTTTTCGCATCTGGAATACAAGGCCTTTTGCATATCATTATTGGATTATTTATGTCAATACAAGTAGAATGGATACCCACGAGCTGATTTATCGGGAGGTCGAGATACAAATTGCAGCAGACTCTTTTTCAGGTCGATCGCCTTGATTGTTTCCCAGACCCTTGGCCATAGGGAAATCCCAGCGCCCACCGAGTCTGAGATAACGGAAGTACTCTCATAAATGTTAATATCTAATTTTTCATTGTTCAAAAGTGCACCCAACGCGGCCGAAAGGGATAGACCTCCGATTCCGGCGCCTCTGTCGACTTACATTTTTAGTCGAATAATTTGCAGATAGGACAGACACTTACATGATAGCCACGCGAATTTTGGGACGTCGCTGCTCGCTGATGGTGTCGTTCATCATGGTGTCTCAGAGTAATGCTTCAGTGCACTGTAGCTGATATTATTTCCCAGAGTTGGGGCCACTTTTATACTCTGGGTCTGCGCTTCTAAATATATAATTATGACCGTAAAATACTTCGCTGCTGACGCTCAAGCAGCATTATCATCTGATCAGTATGAGGGACACGCGGAGCAGACTTCAGGCACCTCAGAAAGCACCGACAAGCCCGAGCTTCTCGAGCCGATGGGGGTGGTTTAGATATGGAGGATGGAACCATCATTCGATGACACCACGTATTTTCAGAGCTAGACCATACTGCGCACCCCCCTATCTCACGCCTCCGCGGAGTCACCGCGTAGACTGTACGCGTGAGGTACAGCCTACTAAGTAAAATGCACTGCTTCAACTTGTTCGTGAATAACTTCATAAGTCGCGTCGGAGAGCACGGACCGGAGCCGCTTGCGCATGTTTGTGTCCGTAGACCGCGCTGCCATCTATATCGCTGCTGCGCGGTCTGTCGCTCAGTGGACGTGACGTCCTCCGTCACCGCCGCGTCGTCCTAACGAGATACTCTGCAGCTATCCTCGCAGTTGTCCTCTAGAGCTCGTCTCCTCCTGCCACGCCACACATGCGCTCCGAACGCCACGTAACTCAGCGGTCTACCCCACTCGCATCGTGGATGTCCACCCCCGCTCCCGCTGCGAATATCTCAATGTGCACCACAGGGACACATATCCACCATCGCGCGGCCCTGCCACCGCGCGTTCGCCCGCCTGTCCCGCAGGGCCGGCCGACTCGGAGCGCCCAGGAGCCATTCGCGCGAAGTACATGTGCCAGTGTGCTACAGGCTTGCCGCGTCGATCGAACTGCACCGCCATCGGTCCTGGGGCGGCCCCTCGTCTGAATGCATAGGCTTCTCTATCCGAGCCGTTCGCCGCACGCCGCGAAATCGACGCTAGCGCCGCTGCCGCGCGTATTCCCCTGGGGCGACGTGTCATAGTTTCGCCTTCGCATACACGACATGAGTCACGGTCATGATGGTGATTAACAAAGACGAAATCATTGCCAGATATTTGGAACAACTGCGGCAACGGGGCAGAATCCCTTGAGAATCCCGCAACGTCTCGAGGACGCGTATATAGGTGTTGAAGTGCAGTAAGTGTGTACATACAATAATCAGAATTTCCACTGGAAGATCCATTTCTGACAAAACATGAAAAAAATACATCGAGCGACGAAAACAAGACGAAGCCGCAATGATCCTCACGGAATCGTAGCAGGATAATGTATCTGCAGGTTCATCCAATCTCTCAGATATTTATTTGGTTGCGGTGGGGAGCGAGGGAATATCCTTTATTGTATTTTCATGACGGAATCGATACGGGCGGCTTGAATCATCTTCCTCAGGTGGGTCCAGATTGGAAATCCATAAAGAGCAGTTGCCAGGACATACTGAGCCTGAAGCAAGGGGATGCATAACCGTTAATATCCGGTCTTCGACAAGAGCAAGGTTAACGTGCACTCACCCCCACTGCGAGACCCGTCGAGTGCCTCCGGCAAAGACTGTACGTGTACAGGGCTTCGAGAGAATGGAGGGCAAATACAATCCACGCAGCGTAAGCAAAGAAGGTCACACCCGTGTACGAGATGACAAAATTTGCGAAGCTCCCTAGACCGATTAACGAGGATCCAGCAAAGAGATAAATCAAGTAGATAGGCGAGAAGATGAGCGCAGATATCCACCCTTGACGGGATACCTCGAAGGTGGAGATTTTGGGAGCTTTGATCTAAGGGAACCGAATGTACATTAGCAGGCAAAAACACGGGTAAAAACCGCTGGATGAAGCACCATTCCGAGTCCCTCCTGAGCGAACGCCTTCATCTCAAGTAGGCGAGGCTTAACGTCCTCGTAGCCCTTCAGTGGGGGCTCTATCGGCACTCGCACGTCCTTCTTCGATCCATTCTTGAGAGTGCACGACAGCGTCATACTCTGCAGGGTCGATGATGATTGTTAAATGCACGGTGGCATACGAAATACGAGCCAAACGTACGTTGCAATCAATGGCGGACATCTCTGCGCTGGTAATGACTTCCTTCACCTTCCCGAACCACTTCGCATATGCAACCAGGGTGTCGGGGTGATTCGACATGTACATCTTCAAGAAACCAGATTTCTCGGCGACGGGATCGGCCATGGTCGTCGTTATTCGAGATTGTGGGGTGATCTGAAAAAGAGGTCGTTCAAGTTGAGGGGAGCGCCCGTGCCCTTATATATCGCAGTTTGATAGTTTAAGTATCCGGTGCAACGAAACGTGGAAGTAGATGAGTGGCAGCAGAGACGTCGGGCCTGAGTAAAGCGGGAGTCTGGCGGGAATGCCTGTGGTTCGGCTATGAGTTCGTGTATGTTACCGCGAAGTCGGGTGGGAAGACCGCTTCCGCCGGCAGTGAATACACGAGGCATATCTATGTGTCTATCGAAGACATCGATTTTTGCAGAATTGCCTTTCATTCACAAAGGCAATTTTTGTGTTAGGTGATGTGTGGTTGCAAATGAAGAAAAGCGTAGTTCATGAGAATTATTATTTAAATAAGCATTTTGATCAATTCGACGTTGCAGTAAATGCAAAGTAAATGATATCATACAGCGTCGGCTACAGAAGATTCCCGCTATAGATTTAAGTAATAACTTCCAAGGTGCCTGTATGTATCGTAGCCTTCTAATTAAGACAAGAGGTCTTTCTGGAATTTCCTGACAATGGGCACCATGCCACCCTGGTCAACAACAAAACCAAGGCTCAAAGCGTAAGTATTATCGAAAACCGCAGGCCATGACGAAACAATTCTCCTGTTGACAGGATCGTCCTTGAACTTGACGAGTTTCAAAGCTTCAGGTCCCGCAACGTCAATCAGGGCCTCAAGCTCGTCTCGGACACTGGCTGTGAAGCCGGGCAAGCAGACAACGCGCGTGTGTGCTAAGAATTTAGCGGAGGAAACGTGCTTCGCGTGTACCAAGTTCTTAATGGTTGTTTCTGGGGATGCAAGCCACGCACGAAGGGCGAGCTCGGGCGCATCGAAGGAGTTACCAATCGGGCAGGTCGCTTCGATTCCCTGGAGGGGTTCACGCAAAATGCCTGCGAGAGAAAATCAAATCAGATGTAAGCATACATGTGGTTAATCATATGTGGAGTCACCGGAAAGGAAAGCAGAGGTCGCGTTTGAGGGTGGACCAGGACGGACCACAATGGTAGGAAGTCGAAGAATGCGGCCGTCGATGAATCCACGGCGCGTGTACTCGTTTATGAACAGTTCAGAGGTCAGTTTTCCGAAGCCATACGAGCCCTCGGGCGTAGCGATCGTCGAAGAAGTAATGATATCGGGCTATATGATAGATTCATATCAGGTTTCCATATCTCAGAGTAAAGTGCTTACAAGGGACCCGCCGTACACGGCTAACGAGGACGTGAACATGAACTTGATAGGGCTCCGCGTCGTCCCATACAACCGTGTTGATTCAATAAGAGACCGTACAGAGTCAACATTGATCTACAATTGCTGGGGTTGGCAGGCAGCATAAACATAATTGAGAGCAAAGGGCACACCTTGACACCAAAGTCGAAGTGATCTTCTGACCCACGAGACATAATGCCATGCATACAGTAGACAGTATCCGGAATTCCAAATTCCGTCTGGAAAAGCGCGTCCACTTGGGGTGGATCTGTCAAATCCACCTTCAAGCAAATGGAATTAGAGCCAGGGGGTGCTCTGACGTCCGCAATATCGGCAAGAATCAACTTCACATCAGGAGTGAGAGGGTCTTCGTGGATTGCTTTGGCAAGCTGCGAAATGGCAATTCAGTGAACGGGCACTAGTAAAGCTCCAGGATTGCGCTCACAAGACCACCAAGCCATCCTCCGGCTCCCGTAACAAGCACGACATTAGACATTTTGCAGATCCAACTGGTTGCAAGTACCACAATGAACGAATCCCATTGATAGTAAGCTCGCTATTTAAAGCCGTGTAACGCTGGCCGGGACCGGAAAGCTGGATGAGCGACTCCCTCCTCTGACTTCTCACTGGTATTCAAATATTCATGGGTAATAAGTATATCCGGGTCCAACTAAGCCGAAATCTTGGCTCTTCGAATTTTTCAGTGTTTCAAACACGCTATGGGTATGCATTTGGTCTAGAAATTTAGTAAAAGACGACTACGTAGAAAGGCTGTGGAAAGCAAGTAGAAATTGAGTTTCAATTTCAAGTTCTGTTTCCATCGACAACATCACAAGAGCCAAACAAGAACACAAGATTCGGGCCGGACTACACACGTGATTCAATATTGACGCGACGCGACGACTTGGACGCGCCGGCCCCAGTGCATATGACTTCGACTTTTTACATGGTGTGTGCATGTTGGCAGCGAGCTATGATAGCTTCCCAGACAGTAATGATACAGGAAATGTCACTAATGCTAATTCACATTGTTGAGCCAAGAATGATCCAGCAACCGAGATGCGGACCATCGCTCCCTCGGATCCACAATTAGCATGAGAGACAAGAACTGGGAAATCTCGGAGACGTCTTTAGACGGGTGACCAGCTCTAATCAGAAGATCCTCAAGTGTAATTGAATACTGCCCAGCGCCCTTGAGCAGAAAACCTGTTACAAATTAATCTAAGATAGATTTGACAAAGGAGCTAAATGGTACTGACCTTGATCGTCAAAATAAATTTTCGACTTTTTACCTCTATCCAAAAATTCGGAAGGAAACTCGCCACACAGACCAGCAATTTGAGATAAATGTGTCTGGGTTGGATTCATCTTGTTCTTCTCATTGGCCCAGTGTGGGTCAAATAGTTTAGACCCTCGGGCAAATTCATATACCTAAGTTGATATCAAACTTGTCAAAGACATGTGTAAAAGTAAAAGCTCACAAGACAACCAAAGTTCCAAATATCAGCCTTTGTATCCCACTCTGCCCCAATTATCACTTCGGGCGACCGAAGACTCTCAGGCTGTATCACTTCCGCAAAGCGATTTGACATGAAATTCGCTACAAAACTCCAAATTAGATGTTGTGTATTGAGTATAGTCCGTTAATTTACCTGCACCGAAGTCGCTGAGCTTGAACGTTGTAGACATCAGATAGTCATCGTCCACTTCGATATTCAGCTGCCCTTCCTCAGGCGGAGGCCCAGTCATGAGTATGTTATCACCTTTGATATCTGGAGACTTGTTAGAAGAGAATAGGTGATTATAAAGGCAGCCTCACCAGTGTGAATAATGCCGCACTCCTCATGCAGATAACAAAGGGCACGCAAAACATGTTTACACACACGCTTCAGCAACGGCAGAGGCATGGCATCGGGAAGCGCACAATATACGTCGAGAACACTGAGGCTCATTGCCTCTAATACGAGACAGACGTGGTTGCCATTCGGACCTTGGTGAGTAAACTCATCGAGTAGCTGACACACATGACGATAGCCACTGGACTGGGGGTTGGTTTCCTGGAGGACCTTAAGTACACCAAGCTCGTCCCAGCCTCCCCTTTTGCCCGCGGTTGTTAGGTCCCCCACTAGGATCTTCATAGCAGCCAAACGCTGGTCTCTAGAAAGAACACGAGCTTACGATAAAACCCAAGTTACGGCTTAAGTCAAACACGAACTTTAGGTCTTGGACAAGCCATACAACAGAGTAGAACCCCCAGCCCAGCTTCCGAACAATTTGATATCGTTGATTATAGACTTCTCCTGCAGTTACTGGGTGATATCCTCCAGGTTCGTACCGATGACAAGGTTCTGGACTGTTGTTCCGAGGGAAAATAGCAGACAGTGTCGAAGAGGCACGAGTAGGAGAGCTTCGGGACCTCCCATTGCGGAGAACATTCCTAATAGTGAGCAATCTTGACATCATTGAATTCGTCAGGTATGCAGGAGAACGTTTGAAGAATTTGGTTGAAGAGGTGGGTGGGTTGACAGAGAGAGGCCGATGTAGCGACAAACGGTTGATTTTTCCGAGTCATCCAGCCCGATTGATGGCCGGACGCTCTTAGCCGACGGCATCATGGGGGCGTTCCGGCTGTCTGCGTCGCCTATGCTTGTTACACTTTCAATTGGCTGAAAAGGTTGTGAAAAGGATAAGGTGGATATTTAGAACATATGTACGAAGTGTGGTGCTTCTGGGTGAGAACCCCTAAAAGTGAGCGCGGCAGGATAGATATGTGACCACTGAGAATGCTATATTCAGTACTCTTGGTTGACCTGACGTGAGTTGGACTTCATAAAAAAACACGCTGTGGGCACACCGATATCAATAGCACAGAATATAATAGACGCCAAATCGTGCTTCAATGTTTTACTGCCAAACGGCTGCATTATTGATTTCGCAATTCGAGCATGCATTTAGCGGCTGGCTGTCGCTCGGGGCTTACAAAATTTCGACTGGCGCAATCAACAGAAATATATTTCAAACTAACATTTAGAACGGCTCTCCCATCCGTTCACCGACCGCCGACGTGTGTTTAGTTGCAGAATATTCCGTAGCTCTGGTACTCCGCAGCCGACGTGAAAATGCAGTTGCCCGTCGTGTCGGTGTCGAGGCTCTGGATGACGCCTCCTCCCTGGTTGTTGTCGGGATACAAGCTGACATGACAATTGCCATGGGCCTGGGTGACGACGATGGAAGCTTGCTTCGGGGAGAAATTTCCCTTGCACGACTGGCCGGAGGACAGAGTGCAGCTAATGGTGGTGCCCGATCCGCACGCTGTAGATTAAATAGATGAATTAGTGAGGATGTACGTGTGCACCAAGAAGATGAACGTACATGCGCCCTGGGGAGCGACATTGAATGCAACGTTGCTGGCCTGGGGCCATGACCTGGCCGGCAATGGCACATAAGGTGAGAGTGGCGATGCTGGTGAACTGCATTATTATTGGTATGGTGGCTTTGTATTCTGGAGGACCAGTGGAGGTAGCTTGAAGACTGAGTTTCTGCTTGAAATCGAAGCCCTTACTTATATACCCCAGCAGACTTCTGAAAATAATAAATATATATCCCATAAACAGGGCTGTCAGTCACTCCCTGTCATGGCCGTACAAATGGTACTTCTTATGCCGGTCGATGCGGAAATGCAAGGTTTAGTAATCTTGTGGGGCCATCCCATCTTTGGAAAATTCTATAAAAATAACTGCGAACTGCGAACATAGCTTCTTCGCCAATTAGGGGATGTGAACAAGCTACGACACCCCGGGCCGTCGTGTCGAAGTGACATAAAGTGACTGGCAATTGATAGGTGAATTTGATCCGGTTTAAGTATTATATGTATACTTGCCGTACTTGGCTCTTTCTTCCTATCCTGTCTAAAGACAGAAAGCGCCCGCCAGTCGAGATCTAGTAAATCCTCATAATTGTTCTTACCAGTATAATAATAGCACTGTCGATTTCATTTGCCCCTGGCGCTCTGAGTCGGCACTGGGCAGTCGCTCTCACCAGCACGCGGGTGACCACCTCATGCACAACGTTATCATAGACTCACTTTGCGGCTAGAGCAATCCCCGGAAATAGTAAAACTTCAGAATTTGCGTGCACCACGCAATGACGTTGATCGGGAGCCCTCCCGAGGCCACCACCACATCTCCATACACATATTTTCTCTTGAAGGGGCCAGGTGAAATATCGGTGGCACGTCCGTGGTGCTTCCGTGCCGCTATGCACGGATTCTGAATCTCACGGGAGGTGCACAGTCGTGAACGGACTTGCACAGACACGCACCTCACCTAGTTCGTAGCCCCTGTATATCACAAGTTGTGTGGCTTCCCCCGCTTTTGGATGCATATTATAAGTAAAAAAAAAGTGAATGTTGTGGCTTTGGTCGCAAGTTGTTTACAGTCGATCATAGTAATTTGAAAAGACGGGATGGATACACAAGATTACTACTTGTATTTCGATCGTACGCAGTAAAAATGTGCACCTTGCTGCGGTTAGAGCAATGGAGCATCCACGGCAAACATTGCATTTCCGCATCGACCGGCATAAGAAGTATCACTGGCACGGTCATTGAAGGGAGCGACGGACATCCCTGCTTATGAGATCAAATATATTTAATATTCTTAGAAGTCTGCTGGGGTATATAAAGGCTTCGATTTCAAGCAGAAATTCAGTCTTCAAGCTACCTCCAGAATACAAAGCCACCATACCAATAATAATGCAGTTCACCAGCATCGCCACTCTCACCTTATGTGCCATTGCCGGCCAGGTCATGGCCAGCAACGTTGCATTCAATGTCGCTCCCCAGGGCGCATGTACGTTCATCCTCTTGGTGCACACGTACATCCTCACTAATTCATCTATTTAATCTRCAGCGTGCGGATCGGGCACCACCATTAGCTGCACTCTGTCCTCCGGCCAGTCYTGCAAGGGAAATTTCTCCCCGAAGCAAGCTTCCATCGTYGTCACCCAGGCCCATGGAAATTGCCATGTCAGCTTGTATCCCGACAACAGCCAGGGAGGAGGCGTCATCCAGAGCCTCGACACCGACACGACGGGCAACTGCATTTTCACGTCGGCTGCGGAGTACCAGAGCTACGGAATATTCTGCAACTAAACACACGTCGGCGGTCGGTGAACGGATGGGAGAGCCGTTCTAAATGTTAGTTTGAAATATACTTCTGTCGATTGCGCCAGTCGAGACAAATTCAAGCGCCGAGAGTCAGTGACTGGAAGCGGGCCTCTAGCGTGTTAAGACTTGCAAACAATGACAGGCCGTTCCGTGTTATTTTCATTTGTCTGGGACTTCCCTAAAGAGTCGCAGATATTCTACAGCGCGGCAAAAACATCTGCTACGCACTGCTGTTCGCGCGACGCGCCACCAATACCTCTCTACCCCGGCTGCGTGGTATTTATATTTATCTTGCTAGCAACTTGATATAAACAGCGGTGTACGACTCACGCCCGGGCCCGGGCGCTTAAGCAGATCAAATACTTGTTGAAGGCCACCGCCTGATATTCAGCACTGAGCCCGTGCTTGGTTACTAACACCGCGTTTTCAAGAGTGTACGCATCACGCTTGCCTGAGGCAGATCAAACGCGCGTTGAGTGCCGCTGCCTTACATTCGCCATGCGGGTCATAATGCCGCAGCTACCGGCGGGCGTACCGTAGTGGCGGCGATGCCGCTAAACGCGCATGCAATGTCCTACTAGTACTTACCTCGACATGAGCCAGCACAAACGAGATACTGGATGCGTTCTTTCAAGAATGAGGGCTCACCATGGCCTCACAGTAAGATCTTGACACTCGCCGCTCCGAACTGCAGTTTACGAGAAACCACCAAACCAGCCGCCCGAGCTCCTCCCCAGCCCAACCGCGCCGATTACGCCAGGAGAGCAGGGCACGACGAGAGAGGCGGCAGGGCAAGGAGTCAGACGCCCGCAGATAGGGGTCAACGTAGGCGTACGCAGTACTCTGCGCACCGGAATAATGACTGCGCGAGCTTCAATGCGCAGGCGCTTTGGCGGGGTGGTTAGGTATTGCAGTCGCGCGCGGGCGGACGACGGCGCCCACACAAGTATTAGAGCAGACACCAGAGCAGGTATAGGTTAAGCGCGGAGGATAGTGGACGCTGTGGCGGCTTCGTCGAGTCAATTGAGGAGCGGGGCGGCTCCGAACGGCGCCTGCAGCGTTGGATCCGACGCAGATGGGGTCCGCGTTAGCGGTGCAATCCATCTGCCGTGCGGGGGCTGGCTATCGTGCGGGTGGGCTCGGGCGGTGTGTGTGGGTGTGTGGTGGATCCATGGATACGAGTGTGTTCAGCAACGCCCGGATCCCCCGGGCTGCTACATGGTGTCCCGCAATTACCAGGGATGACGCAGAAGATCGAGTTCAACACTCGAGGTTTAACGTTACACGTCGTTGCCGTCGAGCTTGGCACGGTGCAGTAGGCTGCGCGTTCACGCAAAGTTCGACGCGACGGGAGGTAATAGGATGTAGGATTCACCGTGTGCCGCCTCGCTCTTGATGATCTTACCGTCGAGCGTGAGGAGAACGCTTGTCATTCAGTCTGCCACCTAGATCGACATGCTTTGCGTTCAGCGGCCGGGACGCTGTGGGCGCCGAGGGAAGCGGGGACGGCCTGGAGACGACGCGCGTTGCTTGCCTCATCCTCATCACCCACTTCTCTACGCGCTGCCTTCTCTGTTTTCGCAGTTCACTTCGTCGTCGGATCGATGTCGTTTCGCTGGCGTAGTTACCTGTGGCCGCTGCCCGGTGTTGTCGTTGTCGTTGTCGGTGCAGTGGTTATTCAACACAGCCACCAATACGTTCCCAAGACGGGCAAAACTTAGACGCGTTTTATTGGATATTTGACGGAATAACATATAACACTCGACCAGTCTCAATATTTGTGTAGCCTGCAGCATAGCTAGGGAACGTCCTGTTAATTCTATGTATGCTACGCCTTCCCTGCAGAGCTGAAAAGGGTGAAAAATCTGACGCAAGATTTCACGAAGACTTCCGTCGCAGCTTCCACAGCATCAGGAAATGGCTTGGATAGCAAGCCTTCTCCCAAAGACTTCGCATAGACATCGCGACCCCAGCTGTTCACATTTATCTGGACATACAAGATCAATCTTATGCTCGCGTGCACTTGACAAGTAGAAGCGAGACATACCTTGGTGACTCCGTTTTTTATGCACTCGACGAACAGCTCGTCGGGAAGTTCATCGGTACCGTGAAGGCAGAGCGGGATTCTGCCTTCAAATTCTGTGTGCAGATTCTTCAGGCTAGAGCAGAATTTTCAGTTAATACATTGATATTGAAGACGGCGAGCGAAAGAAGCTTGCATCGATTGCCGAAAGTTCGGCGGATTGATGTATGATCCATGAAGATTTCCAATGCTAGGCGCGAGGATAATCGCACCAGTACTGGACCAAAAAGCAACAGAGACCGACTTTCAGATTCAGAGTATAAAATGCGAGTCGAGAAATAAAGAAATTTACCCCTCCATGAACGCTTTTGCTTTTGCTGGATCAGTGAGCTTGGCGTCGGAGATCATGCGCAGGCCCGCCTCGCCGCCTTCGAGGCGGCCCAGCTCGACTTCTACGGCGATGCCGTATTTAAGCGCTCGCTCGACGTAGGGCTTGGCGATGGCGATGTTCTCCTCGTCCGTCTATGAAGTAATCCAATGGCACACACGAACGGTTGGTATTTCATGATCCTGATGATAGATATAAAAAACATACTTCGGCGTGGCTGGCGTCGACCATGATGCTATCAAATACTATCCCTTGCTCTGCCAGACCCAGCGCGAGCTCGAGGTGCGCGGGGTCAGTGGCATGGTCGAGGTGCACTGCGATAGGCACCGACGCTTGGTGCGCACTGGTTTCAAATCCATGCAAACAAAGTTCCTGTCAGCGCTTCTGGAAGGATGAGCGGCCGCTGAAGAAACAAACACATCGAGGCAGAACCGAAGAAATGGGCCCTTTCCGTGCTCGAGGGTTACAGGGAAGAGTTGGAGGACTGCGGGACTGCGCGCGCGCTCCGCCGCGCGAACAAGCCCAATGGCCATATTCGCGTCGTAGCTGCATAGAGAAATATCACCGTTCAGCTGATGCGGCGATGTAGAAAAGAACCTGCACGATAGAACAACTCGCCATGTCTGCGATAAGATACCGTACCCTTCCCGCTCGGCTTTGTGAAGGATTTGTAGTGTCAAGTTTCCGTTGAGCGACATGACGCTGTGTCAGAGAGACTTAAACGTGCGCCTGGATAGAAATCTGACTGCACTCAGATAGAGAAGGTAGAGAGAAATGAAGGCAGGAGCGAAGATACTGCAATTTCCCAGGTCCGATTCGAGTCCCCAGTGAGAGTATATCTCATAGTGCCCGGCCCAAGATGATCAGGAAGCCTATGTTTATATTTAAAATGTGGGCTTCGAATCGTTTCGGGTCGTACGCAGCTGAATAAAATATATGTACTTCGCCGTGTAATAGCATCCTGTGCATGAAAAGGTTATCATGATATCATGATCCGGTTTTCACAGTAAATACCAAGTAGATACGACTGCTATGTCGAATTGAACGTGTTTGCCGCCTTTGAATGTCTGGAGGCTGGCTGAATGTCTTCAAAGTTCTATCCCAAATGATACGTAGCATCAAAGGTTGGGAATTTTTCAGGCGGAACTGTTCCAAAACATCATTACTACTTGAAAAGCAGAGAATTTATGCACGCTCAACGACAGTAGAGTGTGAGTAGTTGGCCTGCAAGAGTCCTCGGAAGTGGTTGTTGTGTGAGTATCGGCTGGCGGTGCCGAGGACCGGTCTTTGGCTTTCAGTTTGAATCTCCGCGGCTCTGAGTTTGATCGGATATTCATAAAACCGAGAGTCCGAGAGGCCGTACCTCCGTCATATCCGTCACCTTCCACTGTAAACTTCGATAATGAACCCCATGGCGCCCCACAGGAGGCCCCACTCCTAATTTACAAGCCCCAGGAATTTTATGCTCAATTTCTACTCATTGAATGATGCTTGGATCTGTCTGGTGAATCAGACCATGGAAGTTGCTTTCAAAGTTCAAGCGCTCACAAGTGCTGGCTTGCAATCACACGAACTGGCTGAGAGCTGTTCTATTCTTTAGAAGACCAGCACCCACCCCCACATAACAGCTTTCGTGCATTGTGGGATCGTCGCTACTGTGGGGAACTTCGAAGCGACGATATCATTTCCAATTCCTGCTCCACAGTGACCAATCTTGACCAATCCTCCATCGATTTGCAGTAGCCGAGCCCGATTGCAATATCCGGAACTACCACCCGCATCGTCTCTGACAACAGCGAGCGATGATCCTGGAATCCGGAATGCTTCAAAAGCGCGACCAAAAAAATGTGTTCATCAGCAGCTTCTGCTTCCCCTCCACCCCCCTCCCAGAGCACTCTCAGAACACCGATTCTCTTGTTAAATATCAATGGGGAAAACCAATGCGAAGCCCTACTTCGGGATGACGGGGACGATGCTCAATATTTGGGTCACAGTTGCATGTACCACGGCTATGACTCTCTTCGGTAAGAGCTCTCTTAACTAATTGATGCAGTACCATGGCTGACCGAATGCTATAGGTTATGATCAGGGTGTCTTTGGCGGTATCATCGTCACTCCAAGTTTCTTGGAGACAATGGGGAACCCAAACCCCAATCTCCAGGGAACCATTGTCTCTCTGTACGACATCGGATGGTGAGTTCAATCGCCGAATTGTAATATAACGATCTCCTGAAGGTTTCTTCTCTAGTTTCGTCGGTGCCATATCTGCTTTCATATGGGGTGAACGTCTGGGCCGCAAGAAAACATTTTTGATCGGTGTGGTCATAATGTCAATAGGGGCGATTCTACAAACGTGCGCCTTCAGTGTCGCGCAAATGATAGTCGCTCGGTTGATAACTGGTAAGCCTTGCGAAAATGAGATAGATGGCGCCACATTAATATTTTTCACCCCACAGGAGTCGGCAACGGGTGTGTTGAAATTCCCTCGGATGTGTGGGGCCGTTACTCATATCACATCTCTTAGCATTAACACATCCACCGCGCCAGTATGGCAAGGCGAGACGTCCAAGGCTGCTTGGAGAGGCAAACTCATCGTGTTTGAAATGATGTACGCGACATCTATTCATGTGCAGGCGCTCTTCGCTGACACCATTATCCAGCATGAACATCGCCGGCTTTTCTCTGAGCAACTGGATGACGTACGGCTTCAGCTTCGCCTCAGGGAGCATCGCTTGGCGCTTCCCCATCGCATTCCAGCTCCTATTCTCATTTATCCTGTTCGCAACCATACCTTGGCTCCCCGAGAGTCCGCGATGGTTGCTTGCACACGGGTACACCGAAGAAGGAGTTGCCGTGCTGGTTGCCCTCGAAGGGGCAGACGCGACTGCGAACGACGACGCCATTGTCGCCGAGCGAGACGCGATCCTGGAAGCGCTCCGCATCGAGCGCGAGACGGCACCTAGCTGGGGTGATATCCTCAAGGGGCGCACAGGGAACACCGGCATGGTGCAACGGCTACTACTTGGCTCAGGTAAAACAATTTATCTTCTGTGCACGACATCGTTCTGACCTTGATTAGGCACCCAATGGATGCAGCAACTAGTGGGCATCAACGTCACGAGCTACTAGTGAGTAACATCGCGGCTTTGCTTTGGGACATATCTAATGGCATCCCCCCCCTCACAGCCTTCCCCTGGTTCTCCAAAATTCCGTCGGCTTATCAAACGGCCTCTCTCGCCTCCTAGCTGCATGCAACTCCCTCTCCTACCTCGTATTCTCCTTCGCCGGCCTCCTGCTTATCGAACGCGCTGGTCGGCGGAAGCTCATGATGTGGGGCGCCGCGGGCCAATGTGTCTGCTACATCTTCATTTCGGGCCTCCTATCCCAGACAGGCAATACAACCAACGGCGCGCACTTCGGGGCGGCCGCCACCGCATTTTTCTTCTTGTACTATGTGTTCTTCGGGATCTGCTGGCAGGTGAGCATCTTATCCGTCCGCTGGCTTACGGTGTATGCTAACGTCGACTCAAGGGTGTGCCCTGGCTGTACCCAACAGAAATCAACAGTCTGTCTATGCGCACGAAGGGCGCTGCACTCGGTGCCGCATCTAACTGGTGAGTTATTACTGCACCATCCAATTATAATGTGATCTGATGCATTTCGCTTCCACCAGGATATCAAATTACATGGTCGTGCAGATCACGCCGATCGGAATATCCACTCTCGGGTGGCGCTTCTACATAGTCTGGGCCGTCCTCAACGCCATCATCGTTCCGGTGCGCTACTCATTTTGCAGGCTTCGAACCCCTGGCTAACGCATTGTTGCAGTGTATCTACCTCTTCTACCCTGAGACGGCGAACCGCTCGCTGGAAGATATTGACAAACTGTACCGCGAGAACAAGTCGCTGGTGTTCGTCTTCCGCGACAAAGAGGCGACGCAGGTCGCGCGGCCGCAGCACTTCATCGACGAGGACGAGAAGCGCGCGGATACGGTGGTGTCGATATCCGAGGTGTCGAACAAGTCGGAGGGCGGGCTTCCATAGGACTCAGAGTGATGTTCCTACATTGTATGTTTTATTGTATACATAGAACCTGGATTTTTCTTTGCTGCACTACTGTTTCTGTGACTACACCAATCATTTCTTCAAGCCCAGAGCTTCCCGGCGTGATTTTGAGTTCGCGTCAAAGTACGGCTTTTCGCCGAGGCTGACGACGCGGTCGCCCGTTCTCAGCGCTTCGTAATCATATCTACAAAAGTGTCAGTCTATGCACGAGACCGGAAGAGCCGTTGTACATACGTCGCAGTGTGGAATGTAGATCTATTGTCCCAGATGGCGACGTCGTTTTTTTCCCATCTGTATCGAACCTAGGACACGGATGTATATCAGTACTAAACACTTGAGTAATGCAGGACTCATTCATACCTGAATATCATGACTTCCAGAGACATGCAATGCAAGGAAATTGAGGACATCGTCGGATTCTTCCTTTTCCAGTTCCACGATTCGCGTGGTAAACCTGCAGAGCTCTATTGAGCATAGAGACTTGGAAGATGAAATAGAGAGCCGCCTTACGTCTTATTCACGTACAGGGCTTTGAATCCTGTGACAGGATTCGTCCGAATGACAGGACTGCGCGATGACCAAAGTGTCTTATTAGTTTGACACGAAAGAGGCCATCAGCGTAGTTCTTACTGGGTGGCTTTCAAGACTGTCCCAATATTTTCGGGGGCTCCACGAGGGGCTTCAGGAAAGGTAAGGCCTCGAAGTTTGATAATCTGGAATAAGGCCGTTTAAGATCTCTGTAGGACAAGTTGGCATAACTCAATGTTATTTGACACACCCGATTGAACTGCTCGGCTTCGTGCTCGGCCGTCAGGCCTTCCAAGAATTTCTGGTATGGCTTAGAGAGCTTATCATATGCTTCATAACCGCTATTGAATTATTGTGTGAGGTTGGTAAACTATTTTGAATCAAACTGCATATAATATTCACCTGGCCCACTAAGAGTATCAATGGCGCGTTTTGCTGATCAGAAGAGGTTTAGATTAGTGAATTAGTCCTACACTCACAAGTGTATCACCACCAACTGCCGTGAACAATTTATGATACGTTAGAACACATAAGATGCAAGACCGCCTACGCGAATGCTCACCTGGAGGCAAAGTGTGCAATTTGAGAATCTGTACAAGAATACAAATCTCAGATGACTCGCTCCGATCTTCGAAGATAACACCTACAGCATAATCAGACGGAATCGGCTCGAAGGTGATGTCCGTGTGCCACCCATTGCTTGCACGGCCCTGGTCGTATTCTCCCAGGCGCCTAATGAAGCACAAATAAGCTTTGAGGCCGCACTGCTATCACCGGCCCGGAAAAGTACTCACAGCGCAGAGGAAATGACAGTGACATTCTCGCCCAGGACAGCGTCGTCCGGCGTGAGGGGGTGTCGGTGGAGCTTCGAAGTCGCAGGCTTCCCCGTGAGCTCCCCAAGGCGCGTCGCGAGCTCCTTCTGCTGCTCGATGGCGATGTTCTGGTCCTTGAAGAACACCACGCCGCGGTGGGAGACGAGCACTGCGAGGTCCTTAATCAGCTGGTCCGAGTTGGGAGCGGAGAGCAGCTCCGAGAGTTGTACAGATTTGTTGGAGAAGACAGTGCCGATGTGGCGCGTCGCGTCGTAGTTTTCGAAGTTGCTCAAGGAACCCAGGAAGGATGGGAGGAAAGACATGATGTTCAGAGAGAGGGCGCTGGGCTAAAATTGGATACCTGCATTGACTTCTGATGCTGAACTTTTATAGTTGGCAGCTCCAGAAGACACGTTAGAATGAGGGCGTAGACAAGAATCACAGTCGTGAAATCGCGCAATAGCTGCTTGAGAAGCACGCCATTTCACTGTTTTCGGGTCCTTCGAAAGTTGCGAGACCCAGTGGCATCAATATATGTAGCCGTTAATTCTGGTTAGATATCATATTATCTCCAACGATGGCATGTTCCTAGTAAGTTACATGATTATTTAGATAATAAGGCAGGACAGAATTTGAGGTTACAGTCGTGAATGATATACATACAGATATATTCTGCATTCTAGCGCCGGCCCTCCCAGCAAAGCGTAGAAGATAGTCGCCATAGTGGGGTGGATGGACGGGTATGCATCCGTGCCCCATAAGGGGTTAAGTGGGCGATCTACTGGAATGCCGACATGAAATGGCCAAGAAATGGCAAACACAGGTTGATATTGCGTTAATTTTGGCTGGTGCCAAATCATGTGGGCAAAAGACGTTGAGTTTGTCCCCACGTTCGCCTGGCGTGCCTCAGGAGAAGGAGGAGCGACGTCGGAGTCATGCCTTCTATCCTCTTCGCGGCGCCCTAGATGAAGCCGGGTATCAGTTCACTGTTATATAGCGAAAGCGGATCGACATATGCTCACGATCGTTGTTGGTTTAACCTTGCATAATTTCTCAATGACCTCCAAGCTTAGGCCCGAAACACCAGCGTAATCCATCTTGGGGTCCAGCAGAAGTGATTCGTCCTCGTTGAATGCACGGATGTCCACGTGTTGCCGGGACACTTGGACACTATATCGGCCTGGAACACACAGACTATTGTCAAAGACATTAATTTGCACTTAGATGGGAAACTTACCGTCAATGTCAATCCACGTCCGAATTCGAGGATGAAGGTCCCGGAGGTCGGGCACCAATCCTAACAGATTCGTAGTTGTGATCCCAGGATAGCGCAATATTTCATATGCACTGCCGGACGAGCACCTCATAATGGGTGACAAATATACCGATTGTGGTAACCACTCACGTTCGGCCGACCCCGTCGAATTGAACTGTAATTCCCTGCCTCGCCCAGCCTTGCGGACTTAGCTCCAGCGCCATCAAGCGTGTCTTCATGTCGAGCATCGCGCGCCTGGCGCTATCGAATCGTGCCCACCGTTCATCAGACACAGCGCCCGCTATGCGGCCTGAACTGGCTCAGCGCCGGCATGCTGTGACCGGACAATGGACGCACCTTTCTCTGTTAGCCTGAGTTCAGCATTGTCACTGCGGATGCTCATTCGGTATTCTGATCGTGATGTGAACATACGATCTAGCACACAATCAGTGGAGTTGTGGCGCATAAGTTGGAGGGACATACAGGGCTCTTCTGCGCCTTTGAGTATAAGGTCATCGACCATCACGCCCATGAATCCGTCTGCACGGGAGAGCACCAGCGGCGGGCGACCGAGTGCTGCTAAGCCTGCGTTGATGCCTGCGAGAGCGCCTTGCGCAGCTGCTTCCTCGTACCCAGTTGTTCCTAACAATGCGGACCATGAGCAAACAGCAATGAGTGATCACGCATCAGGCTCACCATTGATCTGTCCCGCTAAGAACAGGCCCTATGAACAATAGGTAAGGGCGTCAAGTCTTTTTCACCATTCATCCTCACCTTGACGCGATTCGTTTCCAGCGTCGCTACAAATGACTCAATCAAATCGTCCGTTCAATAAACGAACACAACTCACGCCCAAGTTCTCTAGGATCGATGTAGTCATATTCCACCCCATATGCAGGTTTCACCATTTTGACGTTTTCCAGACCCGCAATAGTTCGCATCATAGGCTCTTGAATTTCTTCTGGTAAACTGCAGGAGATTCCATTTGGGTATATGAGGTCTGCCATTATAAGGATTCACTTTCACATAAACTCGACAAGTTCGCACATACCGGAGTCATAGCCTTCTGGTTCGAGCCAAATATTATGATGATCTTTGTGGCCAAAGCGCATAATCTTGGCCTCTAGTGAAGGGCAATACCGAGGGCCTGGTGGTGCTTATCAAGGGGAAGAGGTAAAGCCCTTCATAGTACGACTTACCTTTTCGTGTCTCTTGGATGTGAACGCTAAGATGCATATTATCCTTGACGATTTGATGCGTTTTGACGTTCGTCGCTGTTTTGTAGCAAACACTTTGGTTATCCTAAATCTGTTAGATGTCCCATAATGATCAGTCAAATATATCCTTACCGCATTGTCAACAGCGTCATGCAGAAAACTGAACGGCACTGGTATATCATCCCCGAGCTGTTTTTCCATCCCTGTAAAGTCGATGGTATTGCGGTCCAAGCGAGCAGGGGTTCCTGTTTGCAGGCGGCCAAGCTTGAACCCGGCTTTGTTTAGGGATGCTGATAGTCCAATGGATGGATCGTCACCGAGTCTGCCCGCTGGAAACCTTTTCATGCCTTTCTAAAGCAGTGAGCTTTGAGAAAAAACAAACTAGAAGACTGAGTCACCTAAATGTATTTCTCCCGACAAAAATGTGCCAGTGCATATCACAACTTGCGAGCAATGGATGATCTCGTCGTTTTCTGGCGTGGAATATTAGAAGGGAATGCGGAGGGTCAAAGAAGACTCACCAAGTTTTACACCGACAATCTTTCCCCACGGGTTGTCGGCTTCCGCGTCGAAAAGCAAATCAAATACACTGCCAGCGCGGATATCGAGACGAGGATAGTTGAAGAGGAATTCCTGCATATTCTTCTTGTACAGTTTTCGATCTATTTGTGCTCGTGGGCCCTTCAAATGCCGCATGAGTGAATATGCGCACATTACATTAGTAGTAAGAAGTACCCAAACTGCCGCTCCTCTAGAGCGGTTGAGGATGTGAAACTGTATTCCTGCCTTGTCTATTAAACATTCAGTCAAATCCCTGTACACTTTTCTGAAAGATGTCATGGGATACACACCAGCAACGCGACCAATTAGCCCATCCAGCGCGTCAACTTCGCGGACCAACGTTCCTTTCCCGACCCCGCCGATTGAAGGGTTGCACGAGAGTTCGCCGATAGTTTCTAGTTTTTGCGTCAAAAGAAGAGTTTTTGCACCAGTTCGAGCCGCTCCAGAAGCAGCTTCACATCCAGCATGCCCCCCACCTACAACACAGACTGCGAAGGTAATGAATTATTTGTTCGGAAAAAGTCGTGGCTTCAACTGACCATCGTATTGTGGTATTGACGACGTCGAATACACCCTACGCACCGAGCGTCCGAGAACGAGCTTATATCTTGTGAGCAGCATGTCCACGAGCTTTGTGGCCTACTCAGACTGAGTTTGGGCGCCTACGGTGGTCGCTGAGATCTGAGAGCGCGAATCCAGGGCGCGTCATGGTCAGCAATAAATTGATTGCAAACGAACGTCGTGGGAACAATGTTACGGATATTCGGTCCGGCGCTGATCAAAGTCCAACTCCGTACCCTGCTGCCACCGTCTCACTTCAACGGTTCAACGTTCAACGTTCAACATTCAACTTCACAGATTGAAGTCGCGCTGCAGGCTCTTACACCCAGGTACCCCATGCTCTCTGTGTCCCAAATAAGTTTGAGCGGGTCTATCTAAAGTGATTGTTCGGCAGAATCCCAACAGAATCCTTATAAAAGTTATCTAGCCGCCCGGTATCACCCGACGTCGATGGAGTCGAGGGTGGCGGAATGGGAACACATTATACGCAATGAATTGCGTTACAAGCTGGACATGGAGATTGCGTTGCTGCGATCTGGAATCCGTCATCTTTGCCTGGATGAAGCGCTTTTGCTACAGAAACGAAATCAACTTTGTCCCATCGCCAAATTACCTCCCGAAATACTGTCTGAGATATTCATCACCGCTGCAGCCCAAGAATACCGGAGGACCAGTCGTTCCAAAGAGGCCACCACAGTCGTACCTCTTATCCTGAGTCGCATTTGCTCCGATTGGCGACAGATAGCCCTCGGACTATCTGAAATCTGGGCATCATTCCACTACCGCGTAGCCACAAGGGACGTTATCAAGCAAGCAGGACTTCTATCGCAATGGTTACGCCGTGCAGGCAGCCGCTTGCTGACAATCCGACTATCGTTTCGAGATGAACAAGCATGGGTGCATTCTTGTTCCACTGTGATCATCGATGCACTGGCACCTTATTCTCGACAGTGGCGCGACCTCGACCTCGTTGTCACAAATACTTGGCTGGAGCGACTTTATCATCTCCATGAGAGTATGGATAGCCTTCAGTCTCTATCCATTCGCCCAGTAGCTTGGGTGCGGCAAACTGAAATGTTTGCCACAGCACCTAAACTCCGCAAAGTTGAATTCATGACACGCCATTTTTCAGCTTTCACTCTTCCTTGGGTTCAACTCACCACTGCAACTATCCATTTCCCCTCAGTATACGACGCGCACACGACACTTCAACGCTGTCCAAATTTGACCTCATGTCATTTCAAAAGCGTCGATTCCATACATGCACTCACCTTCTTCGCGCCCTTATCCCATGGTAAATTGGAGTTACTCGAAATCGCCGTGGACACTGATAGGGATATCCCGTTTGTTACCTCTTTTGTCAATGCTTTGGAGTTTCCTCGTCTTCGTCGGCTGGACCTATCTCTTCCAGCTCAGTATGAGGACCCTTTCCCTTTGGTCGAGACCCTGATCGAGCGCTCTCATTGTTACCTGCAATCAGTCAATATTGGAGGTCCAGACCTTTCGGGGGATGCTATGACCGAATTTATCCTGCGCAATAGCGAGTGTATCCGGAGAGTCACCAACAACATCCCCCAAGACGACGAAAATTGAATCCTGCCTTTCTCCAAATGCGCATATATTTATGAGTATATGTATACTATTTATGACTGTCAACAAGAACCCGCCTGGCCTATTGTGTATTGAAAAGTGTCACTATCGCAGGTGGATTGCACTTCCAGATATTTTCTCCTGCGGATTCGATCGGGATTGTCATGAAATGCAAAAGGCTCGCGACTTGGGCATGAAGGTTCAACGTATGCTTGAACTAAACAGAAGGGCATTTTTAAATCTCCATACTGCATAACAGTAGCATGAGACCTACTTGGTTCTGCTGCGGCGTAGCGGCCACCTTGTCGATCTCGGCTGCTGTGTTCAGCATTGCTTGGCACATCGAATGCAAGTAGATTATGAGTTCATGGTTGATATTTTTGGTGTTGGGCGAATAACCGGCATTTGGATTGAAAAGACTATTTTGGCTCCCCTGATCGTAAATGGACCCCATTGCATGTTTGATAACCGCCGCTTTCTGAGTACGTTTAGTTGTGTTGAATAATGTCAATTTATATAAACATTGAGCATACTTACATGATGATTGAGGTAGGTTTCTATGTATGCCATATTGTCGACGGCGTTCGCAAGGTCTATAATCTTCTCCCACTGAGATTTTTCGAATGCATTAACAGATCTTAAAGCATGATCAGCCTGTGCTCAGAATGGATGTCAAAAACTAAACATACGTCACATGCGCTTTTTCCATAGCGGCAGCGATAAGCTGAAGCTCCAGGATATGATCTGTAAACGCATTTTTCATAGTGGGGGGAGATTAAATTAAGTTAAATAAAACTCGAGTTTCGTCGATCAAAGTTCCACTAACCTGCTTGGCTAGTGAAGTGTTGCTGTGGGTCGTACTTCGTAGTGTATATAGTCCATTGATCAGTAGCGCTCATGGCGCCAAAGAGGTATCCCTTCTCTGCTGCGTGTTGTGGAGCCTTGTTATTGTCTCGTAGCTCCTTGGTCTTGAAAGCTAATATTAGCAGGGGCGAATCCGCTAGATAATCATTTGTAGAGATGCTCTTGTAGAGGGAGAGCTGTTCGACTTGTCGACCTTCTAATTTGTCTGTGATGAGGTCATGGGGGATTATCGCAAGAGTCGCGGCTATGTTTATGGAGAGAATCAGAAGACTTTTGAGCTGGAGATGCATACTGGCGAAAGGAAGATACTTTTTGGTTTTCTTGACCAACACCATATTTATAGCTAAATCGTTCTGATCCTGCTCTCAGGCTATCTAGCGGATCGGAAAAAATGTAGGGTAGTGTATGAAAGCATGATCAAATTCTTGCTTAACATTTGCTGTCGAAGTGAAGTTTAGCAAATGTAGTATCTATATTATGTTGCCTGAATGCTAAGTAATTACAGCATTGACTTTTGCAGTCGGTGCCTACTTTGGTACGCCGTGAATTACTGACAGTGCATATGTACATTCCAGAAATTCTAAGGATGACCGAGAACATTTTGAGAAAATGTAATCATGCTGGACCTCGTGGACTGAAGCCAGTGACTCCGGGGGTTCTGGGCCATATATGGTTATCGGGTATCCCAATTCGGATTTTCCAAAAACTATGCAGTTCCCTGTAAGAAGCAAGTTAGCTGCGCGCATGGGACGAATTTTTACCTGTGTTCTAGGGACTCGAGGCGTGTATAGTTGATGCTCAGGAAAATAAGGCGAGTTCAAGTTTGAATGTGCTTTGAATATGCCATTGAGTGCTCGGTTTTGATTGCAGGTATAGCGGGGATTAAAAGTGAATGTACTACCGACGGCATCTTGACGGCATATGTCGGATTTTGTTCGATCGACGTTTCAACATCAACTTGTATTTGCTGTACTTTCTCATTATGCATTTCCTGCGGCTTTAACCTCACCAAAAGCTCATGCGGCCATCTGAATCCCGCAATATTTTTTTGTTCTCGAACACCACCAGGTCAATCTTCTTTGTCTATCCAGACATCTGGAACCAAACTGTCCCTTTCGACTGCAGTTCTCCGAAATATCTGCCTTCGTAGCAAGTCGGAGTCGGTGTTTGCACACCATCTAAGAATACACAATAATACGAGTTAGAATGGCTGAGCGGTTGAACTATACATATAGCAGCTAGCTTGCGAACGAGTGCAAGTTGAACGCTATTACCAGTGACCCATCAGTGACAAGACTCTTGTTATAGGCGGGCTCGAGCTCCCATCTTCCTTCATCAATCAGTTCTTGCTTGAGGTAAGTCGTACCAATTGTATCTATCCGTATTTATCTAACGTTTGGCCGCTCATGATAACGATTCAAGAGCAAGATCAGCATTTGAACGACAGGCGAGGGACAAACTGTTGCCTTCATACTCGAAAGTATACCTTCTTCCGTGAGTTGCGCAGCCTGGTCTACCCAAATGAATGAAATCTCTCATACTGCGATCACAGGGGATCCGTACGCTACGCTTGCACGCGTGATAAGGATATGCATTGTTCATCAAGCTTCTTGACCGCCCAACCGCCTTTCATTCACAGACAAATGCAAAAATATATGTCTGCCTATACCGACGCTTATAAAGGCACGACCGCTTGGTCTTGAAGAACCCATCCCACCCCTTCGGCCACATTTCTTTGTACTGAAAAAGGAATGCCCGTCCACTTCCAGGTTGCTACTCATGATGCCAACCCAGTTGCAATAAGAGGGGCACCGATTTCGACTGCTGCTGATCTCCTCTCAAGGACATGGGGCAAAAATTCCAGGACATTGCGATGCGCTGAGATGCTTCAAAGTTCTCTTCACGTTAGCGAAAAGGAAGACATTTAACGAATGCATCCCCAATCCAATGGTTTTGTTGATACATTTCTCGCTGCGTATAATCAGCACCATCATTTATCCATCAGGTTCGTCCATTCATCGGCAGATTCATTTATATTCAATGATCTGAATTTCCCTCATAAATAGACCAGATGATATTTGGATGGCAATACTCTCCCAGTTCAATTTATAGTCATTTTTCTGTTATGCTGTCCCTGCTGCGCTAAGATAAATTTGTATCCGTCCAGCGTCAATGCTCATGCTGAAGAGCTACGAAGTCACTTTGTTCAGCACGAAGGACAGAAGCACCTTGTTGTACACGCATTCGGTACTCGGTATAGCGTCGACTTTGGCCGCCTTGCAGAGTGAATGACAGGGCTGATTGACGAGCATGTACGTGGTTATACCTTGACCTACACACAGTCTGACAATTTCCAATAACCAGCTCAATGACAAAGAACTGAAATCCTGGATCTTGCCAAATTTTACGGCGACCTCGCACAACGATACCGTTATTTGTGCTGTCTATATGATGGCAACCCTCAAGGCGTATGTTCTCTCTTTAATCCATTGGCACCCATTTGAGCGATATGGCCACTTACGCTTTACGTTTTTCTCCCGATATTTCTCGTACGCAATGTCACTGGCCTGCCGCCGCCTGCGGCATTCCTTCTATCACCCTTGAAGGCGAGAAATCTGACTGGGAGAATATACTGTTGAGAATCGAGAAACTCAAAGAGTTCGGACCCGAGCCAGAGGCATGGGCGTTCCTCCTACGCCCTATCTTAACCAGATTCGTTCAAGCCTTCGATGGTCAACCCGACATTGATTTCTGGGGCAGAGTTTGTCGCCATCACGATCAATTCTCAGGGCCTTCCTACATCTCTGGCTGGATAACAGCATTCTGTGTCTGGAATGGGAATGGGAGGTGGCAGGGACCCTCATTAACCGCTCCAAAGACCGATCTGGTGAATAGCAGGGCGAGCGCTGAAACACTCGTCCTAGACGGTCTGCTATATGGGCGGGTAGGGACTGAGAACATCGCCCCAGGCTTCTGTGAAGTGGATGTCAAGTTAAATGACAATGGTGAGATATTTGACTATATGATGGTTTCAGGTCACTGCGCAACAGGTGTTGAAGGAGAGGGGGGGATGGTGTGAAGCCCTTGTCGGCTTGGTTTATGTTCATCAAGGAGACACGCGAAAACTCTGATCATTATTACTATTAAAGAATCCGGTGGCGGAGTATACAAGGAGTGTCTCTGCGTGTCACGGTATCGTCAACTTGCTATCCCTCAGCTTTCGCTTACTTACTCTTGACTTACTCTTATAATTATACGAGGTGTGAATACAGAGTTTCTGCAACTCGAAGCGCTTTCCCTACGGTTCGGATCAGCGGGAATTCAATTTCAAAAGTCAGATTATGGCTTTGCTATAAGTTGATTCTTACTAGTAGCATTGAACCAACGTTGAAGCCTTTCTAACGAGCACTTCACTTCGTTGAACATCGCACAACTCCCCGCAAGATACTTCTGACCCTTGACGAACGCTCAAATTAAGCTCAGCTACTCAGGATCATACAAATGGTTGGCTCATCGAATAACAGGCGGGGCTATCGATCAGTATCTCAGAACCCGAACGGTGGCATACATAATTGACTACGCGTTTGGTCTATGTGAGTATGCATCAAGTTTCTCTGAGTCAACTGCTCATACACTTACCATATGTACTTGTAGCCACTTAGCGGCGAGACTGTCCTGAAGATATAAACTATCTACGCTTGAGCAAATTGTCAAGCTTCAGCGCTTCAGCAGTGAAATCGTCCTCTAGAGGGCATGCCCGTACACTTCAAGGTCGCCGCTCGCGATGCCAGCCCGATTTCCATGAGAGGAGCGCCGATTTTTACTACCACTGATCTCCTCTCGAGGACTTGGGGTGCAAAGGCCAAGGCCTCGCGATGCGCCGAGATGCTTCAGAGCTCTCTTCACAGCAGCGAAACAGAAGACCTCTTGCGAATGCATCCCCAGGTCAATGGTTTTGTCGACACGTTTCTCGTCGCGTATAATCAACACCATCATATAACCATCAGGTTCGTCTATTGAGTTTATTCACTGTCGTTCAATAATCTGACTTGTTCTCATAAACAGGCCAGATGATATTTGGATGGCAATACTCTCACAGTTCAATTTATAGTAAGCTCTTGGCGATTTTGAAATCCTGGTTCTGTTGGGACAGGATTAATATCATATCTATCAAGTGTCAATGCCCATGCTGAAGAACTGCGAAGTCACTTTGTCCAACACGTCGGCCGAAGGCACCTCATTGTTAGAGCAGCCGGCACTCGGTATACTGTTGACTTCGGCAGCCTCGCAGAGCAAATGACTGGCCTAATTGACGAGCATGTACGTGGTTATCCTTTGAGCTGTATACAAATCTGATGGCTTCAAATGATAAGCTCAGCGACAAGGAACTGAAGTCCTGGATTCTCCCAGATTTTACCACCACCACGCACAATGACACGGTCATCTGCGCTGTGTACATGATGTCCACTCTCAAGGCGTATGTTGTCATCTTAATCATGACCAGCCAATGTGTCAGCCTGAACCTTTTGCTCTTTCCCAGATATTTCACGTACGAAATGGAGCTGCGCTGTGGCATCCCGTCGGTCACCCTAGAAGGCGAGAAATCTGACTGGGAGAGTCTACTGTCCAGAATCGACAAGCTCAAGGGATTCGGGCTGGAGCCCGAGGCCTGGACGACGCTACTGCGCCCCATCCTAACGCGATTTGTCCAAGCGTTTGACGGTCAACCCGACATCGACTTCTGGGGCAGAGTTTGTCATCATCATGAGCAAATGTCCGGGCCCTCCTACCTCTCCGGCTGGATAACAGCGTTCTGTGTCTGGAACAAGAACGGGCAGTGGCAAGGCCCTTCGCTGAAGGTCCCAAAGGGCCCCCAGGTAGTAGGCCAAGTGAAGGACGAAAAACTCGTCCTGGACGGTGTGCAATATGGAATGGTAAACATCAAAAATGTCGCCCCAGGGTTTTGTGAGGTGGATGTCGTGCTGGATGACAATGGTGAGATATTTGACTGTACAATGGTTTCGGGTCTCTGTGCGACGGCTGTCGAAGGAGAAAGGGAGGACGCTGTGAGGCCCTTGTCGGCTTGGTTTATGTTCATTAAAGAGACCCGCGAAAAGCCTGGTAATTATTATTGATTTTCTGGTGCAGGGGCGCATGATTTCTGGGTTAATATTTGAAAACAAGATAGTCAAAGACTGGTTATGAAATTTCGAATAAGTTGGCTGGAAGAATATGGGATCTGATTATATGACTGGAGGAGGACGGAATTTATACATTTGCCACATGCGCTACATCCAACTTTTCAAATGCAGAAGCATGGATGCAGGTTGAAATGACAAAAACGACGCATTCAATCTGCTTCCTCTGTACTCCCGCCCCTACTCGTGCATTTATGTCCTCAAACAAAACACCCCAATTATAAGTGTTCTAAGTACCCCATTACCACCCAAATACTGTCGAAACCAACCCAACAGTAACACAGCCCCCGTCCCCCGACAGCGAGTCAGTTCCCCATCAATCATTTGTAATCATGCACTTTGGCCGCGACGCAGCGCTGGTCGATTTCTTCGAGTTGACCTCGAACCACCATCGGCTCCACCCTTCTCTCCGCTGCAGGCCAGTGGAATTTATCACCTACTTATATATATTCATAAATCTACGACCCACTGACAACGACACGCCTTCTGGATCCACGATCATACTAATTCGACACCACTCGATCGAACTTGAACGCTTTTGGGAAACTTGACTCGGAAGGGTTACAGCGTCTTTTCTGATATGATTGATGGTATGGAAGGTCCTGGTCTTCGAAGCGGGCGCTAATCTGGTCTTTTTTGGGGGGTGGTAGACCGCGTGCTTGCTGTGGGATTTGGGATCGTGGCGCTCGCTGCGAATGTGCCTGGGGCAAATGCCCTGCTGAGCGGGAGTGTTTGCGCGACAGATGCGTGAGTGCTTTTTTCTTTCCTCAAGAACATTGTCAGGACGCTGGGCCGCCCAGGGAGAGAGGCTCCATATACGATTCGTGTACATACGTGCCGGGGCCGTTGTCATCGCAATCTCTCCATTTTATTTCAACGTCCCATTATTCTGGTCTGACGCATTGACTTACGCAGGAATGGCAAGACGCAATGCAAGCCACGCATACCCAAGGCCGCGAAGATAGCCATCGGCGTCGTCTGTCGTGTGTCTTGTCCCCTATCCCATCTCGCACGGCATTAACATAACAAATCATTTCAATTAATAAAACACAGTCGTCACCGTGCTCCTCCTCACATCAATACTCGTGTGCATAATCCGCAGCCGGCGGCGCGCTGCGGCCTCGGAGGCCGAATACAACGTCGAGGCGTCCCAAGTCCAGGGCCCGCCGACGATAATCGCGACGGAGTACTCCCCCCGCCTCGGCCCGTCGCCTGTGTACAGCGGCGGCCCGCGGACAGTGCAGTTCGACATCGGGCACCTGACGCCATCGCCACAGACGGGTCCCGCGTTCCCGAGTGCCGCTCACCAGTACAACAATAGCCACGCGTATTATGAGAGCGAGAGCGGTGTGCGCGAGATGGCGCAGACGCGCACGGCGCCCGTGACACAGGCGGCGTTTGGGGCACAAGCGTATCCGTTCGGAGGATACGGGTCTGTAAGTCATTTATCTGCGCGCTGCGTTGCTTGATAGAATCCCAATGCTGACGTCGTACTTGTTTAAATGCACAGCGTGATGCGGCGCCGCCCAAGACCGCGTTTATGACGCACGGGTTCCCGCGGCCGCTGCTGACAGGCGACAGGCTCAAGGACAGGCTCAAGGAGCGCCCCGCGTCGATCTCGTCGACGCTGGGTGCCACGGTGCCGAGTCGCTAGCTGGCTGCAGCTGTGCAGTGTGGGTGATGGTCATCGGCTGTTGGTTTTCGCCGTAGGGCGCCGCACCAGCAGGTCTGGGGCGGCGATGCATATAGTACGTCATGTATACTTGGTGCAGGGTATAACACAAATAAGCCATGGGTTTCCACTTCTTGATGGGTTTCTGTGGGTTTCATTTCATCATGCAAGTTTGATCGCGGAGGTGTGCATGGGGTATGCAGAGCGTTAGGTGATCGTCGTGTTTTGGGGGGAGATTTTCCCTCAGCTTCGATGCTAGCTAGCTATCACTGGCGTAGAGGTCTAGAGGCATCCTGTTGCTTGGTGTGCGGCGTTAAGTTTCGACCTATGAAAAGCAAAATGTTTTTCACCGGGACGCCGATGCTATTCCAGTTGGACTGTCTGATGCCGCTCGCGCAGCAAGGCAGTGCCATATTTTTTTCCGTCTCGAACTGATGTTATGGACGTCCATGGTGATTGCACCGTGATAGACAGGAAAAATTTAATGGTTAGAGCTCATAGCGACAATAATTGCAGATATTCCAGTCCGAGGCCGGCCTTCTTTGGTTCGATATCACAGCGATAATAAAGCCTCAATTGACTGCAGCCGGCCCCTCAGTGGCTTGGATCAGAGATGACCGTGATGATCATATCAGTGTTTACTCGCGAGTCACCGCCTCTCCCGCCGCGTGGTCCGGAATGCACAATAAATGCTGATGAGCATACAATCTGTGTGTCCAAGAGCCTCCACCTTCTTGCAGTTTTAAGTTCGTGCAAGAGGATTATCGCTGCCGGTCCCTGAGTGCACGGCGTTTGCCGACGATCCCCTGATCTCGTCGCTAGCGACTCCTTTGCTGCCTGTTGTCCCGTTCTCATCGCCCAACCCGATGCCCAGCCTATTCTCCCGTGCCCGTACGAACTCCACCCCGAACAAGAAGAGCACCCTTCCTTCCGACGACGGCCCATACGCGGCCGGGGGCTTGGACGAGTTCGGCCGGGTCTCCAGCAGAACCTCCCACCGCGGCGCGACGCTGGGCACCCCCGCCTCGAAAAAAGACAAGAAGAAGGAGCAGAAGCGAAACAAGGCCCTCCCGCCCGGCCGCGAGGACACGGTCTACTCGCCGGACTCGCCTTTCCCCGATGGCGCGTTCCTCCCGCTGAACCTCGAGCGGCCGGCTGTGGACGGCGGTGCCACGGAGTTCATCAAAGGCCACGACTACGGGTACCTTGCGTACGAGCGGCACGTCGTGCTTGGGCTTGACCAGGTCGAGCGCCTCGTCGAGGTCATATCGGAAGAGCTTGAGACAAGGGGCGGCATCACGACCCCGTTCATTTTCTCGACGACTGCTCTGGATATTTCTGCTTCTTCGATTCGGCGAATCATCCGGAGCTTCCTGGCTACTTGCGCGAATCAGTCGGGCGCCTCTGCCCAGGTGGCGGAGGGCAAGTGGCGGGAGGAAGCACGATTCGCAGGGCCCCACGAGCTGGCGATGTGCCTGCGCTGGGGGCTCGCACGGGTCATTCGCTCCGTTGGGGGCCAGGACGTCCGAGGGCTGGTCTCTTGGGAACACTATGTTGACTTCCGCGAGTCCGAAGCAGGTCTGTGCCCGTCGACGGATCCTGTCACTTCCCTTCCAAATGGCATGAATGATCGGCTGATAATTTTTCCTTTTCAGCACTGGGCTACCCCCCAGCCCATTTTGCAACCAATTTTTTGCCTGAATTGGCCCCACCGCTGCAGGCCATCATCATCCGGCTCCTTTCTCTCCTCGCCCGCCTGGTGTCGAACAGCACCTCGTCGGGGCACACTCCCCCCACTCTTTCACCGCTTTTTGGGCCCCTTTTCTTCGGCCTTGGTCCGGCTACCCTGGCCTTTCACCATGCATATGTGCACTACTTGCGCGCCGTCACCGCCATGGAGCACCTCATACTCGCCTTCGTGCGATGGCAGGACCTTCCCCGCGTCTCCGTGTCCTCTGCCGGCCTCGCCTCAAACCAATCCGGCAGTGCCGGCTCGCTCGGCGTCCCCGTCCGCCTTAAGGAGTGGATCAAGGGCTACCCCGCGATGCTCCCCGCAATCGACCAGAAGAAGCCGCAGCCGCGGCGCGGCGCGCGCACCGTGCGCGTCATGAGCGTGCGCCGCAACGTGCGCATGTACTCGCCCGACCTCGTCAAGACCGCGTCGGTGTGGGCGTACCGGCCCGCGGGCGCGCACGGCCACAACCCGCTGGCCAGCTCGAAGGAGTGGGACAGGATCGCGCCGCCGACGCTGAAGCTTGCGCCACGCTATTCTGAGGGGTACAAGATGCGCATGAGCATGCCGGTCGGGTTCCACCCGGACGTCGCGCCCGGCGCGAGCCCCGCGCTGAAGATGTCGGAATCGTACTCGTCGGCGACATCGTCCGGCACCGTCACTTCTCTGCCGGACCCAGATTACTTTGGACTGGGCACGCGCGAGGGTGAGGACCGGTTTAGGAGCTTGACCGACCTCAAGTGGGGCGAGTTCGAGTCGATGGGCTTCAGCGGCCTCGGCGACGAGAAGAAGCTGCAGTTTGACTTGACGGAGAGCGCACGCACTGTATGTCCACATTTCCATGCATATATGCGCGAATATTGCTCACATTCGTGCTCAGGATCGATCGGCGAAACGACAGACTTTATCATGGAACGATTTCTCTTCTGCAGGGTTCTCGCGCATGGATGCGCCTCTCAGTGCGACGCTGCAGTTCAGCACTCCACTCACAAACAAGATATCCTCGTGGCCCGCCCAGAACGCGGAGATCAGCAAGAAGCTGAAGAAGACCCACAAGGCGCTGCCGGCCTTTGGGTGGGACACCGAGCCCGTTATTGGGAATGAGGAGATCATCGAGGAGGCGTTCGTCGACGTTTTCTGTGACCTCATCTACGGCGGTGGCTGGATGGACCTCGAGCGCGGCGAAATGCTGGACAGGGACTGCAACTGGGCATTGGTAAGCAGCTTTTCGGTATATGCCGGCTGCGCGCTAACGCTGCGAGCAGGTCGAGTACAAGTCGCTGCCCGCGGGCCGCTCCACCGCGTCGGGCGGCGCCGACCCACGTACGGCGACGACGCTCATGCTTTTCGAGGAGTTCGTGCCGCTCGAGTATCGCGAGCAGCTGGCCGTGAAGTCATCTAGTCGCCGGCGCCTCCCTTCTCTATTTTCCTCTCCAGGGAGGAAGCAATGGAAGCAGGCCGCGACGCTTAACGGGCGCCCGTACGTCGTTGGCCATGTCCCGCAGAGCCCCTCGTTCCGCGAGGTCGAGTTCGAGGGCATGCTCCACGCGAGCTCGTCGACGAAGCAGCTCTCGCTCAACGCGCGAAACTCGACGCGCGCGCCGCCTCTAATTGGGCTACCCTCTTCGCCAGCGCCGCCGCTACCCACGGTTAGGAAGGTGCCGTCGCGTTCACGGTTCATGGAGTCGCCGCGGGAGGTGATCGCGCCGCTGCTGCCTGGGCCCAAGAGCGACGAGATACACTCAGACTCGACGGCGTCGCCGTCCGTCAAGAAGTCTTTGTTCAGACTGCCACCGACGCCCGGGTCGAACAGGCGGAGCATGATCCCCGCAGAGTACTCGACGGTCGAGTTCGAGACGCGCATGGCGAGCTACAGCGACGACGACGTGGACGCCAGCGGCGCGCGCGATGCTGAACCGGACCACGTGCGCCAGAAGCGCCGCGAGTCGAACGCGGACGCGTGGGTTGATATCCTCGTCGGCAGCCAGACGCGGCGGTTCGGCGGGCAGGACGCGGAGTTTGGCGTCGGCGATACCAAGAGAAACGCGAACAGGGGTACGGACCCCGAGTCGGCGAGTTTGGAGGTCGCGCAGGTGCTCGCGGCCGTGCGGAACAGGAGCCCGTCGCCGGAGAGCGTGATGCAGCGCGTCGACCAGGACTTCGGGATCGACTCGCACATCGACGACCTCGACATCGACGAGGTGGACGTCGCGCCAAGGGGCGACGCGCTGAGCTACTCGGGTGCGGGCGAGAGCGACGACGACGGTGGGCTGGCGTACGACGAGTCGTCTGTCGGTCATGGGCAGCTCGATGCAGATGGGATGCCCGTGGGGATGAGCGCGCTGCAGCTGGCCCAGCAGCAGCGCCGGCTCGGGTACTTCGACTTGCACCCCGAGCGACGGCCCGCGCAGACGCAGTCCGTCGCGGAGGACCCGCGTGCGAAGCTCGCCGCAAGCAATAGCGACAGCGAGGACGAGGATGAGGACGCGCCCGTGCCCGTGCGCCTGCCGCCGGACGTGCGCCCCCTACCACGGCCCCCAATGGTGCCCGTGGTGCCCCCCAAGGAGCCGCCCGCGCTCGCCCTGATCGAGCCGAAGCCCCTCGTCCTTGCCAAGGCAGCTGGGGCTGGCCAGAAACCCGAGGTCAGAATCGCCCGCACTGCGAGTCCCCCATCTAACGCACAGGCCGTCCCAGTAACCGCCGCCGCAACCCCGAGCAAGACTGCGGCGCTCATCGAGATGTACCGCGAGCGCGAGCGCGGGACGCCGCCCAAGCCCACCGTCTCAAGTGCCAGTAGTCCTGTACCCATCGTCATTGCCCCGCTTGCCCCCTCCCGCCTTCCCGTCCGTTCTGTATCTCTGCCCAAGGAAACTGTCTCGCTTCCCCCGACTCCCGCCGTCCCTGCCGTCGCCCCGCCACCCAAATCGTCCCCTGAATCGTTCCTTGAGCCTGCGCCCACGCTTATCGACCTGCCCCGGATCACCCTCGAAGAAACGGGGCGCAGCAGCCCCGCCCGCTACATCCACGGCGCGCCGTTGCAGAACGTCATCGAGGAGGAGGAGGAGTGACGCCGCCGCGGTGTGGTCTAATTCTCCTTCCCGTCTCTCCAGTCGATATTGTTGCTTTCGTTCCGACGCTCGTCTCCTCCATATACCACATATAGTACTCCCTGATACCTGGGTCGGCGGCGGCACCTCACCTCATAACTAACTAACTAACTAACGCCTCTGCGTCTCGACACAGGGAAACTCCCTTCTTTCTGATTTCCCCCACAACCACACACACGCACCTACTATTCGCGCTTACACCAACCACAGGGATTTTTTCCGCCAGTCAATCATTTATGCTCTATCTCTTTTATGAATTATCGCGCTCGTCAAATCTGTTCTTTACTCAATGCTACTTGCAATGTTATTACTTTTTTTTCTGGTCCCGTACAACGTTGAATGCCCTCGTCTTTATTTTCAGTATTACCGATAAGTAATAAAATCGGCCGCAGTGCAAGGAAATCTTGGTCTCCTCCAAATTGAGCCAATAGATAGTATGCCATTTGCTGCTGGAGCTAAGTAATGGTAGACTAGAGTTGCTGAATTATTGCGCTCGTCGTTACTCAATGCCACTTACATCTAATACTACGGAAAAGTAATGAAATTAGCCAAAGTGCTATTACATATTGAAACTAAGCAGAGTACACAGATAAAAGGTGATTCGTAGCTGGAGCGCTGGAGCTCAGCTACGGATTGTTGAGTTGCTGTGACATCATTTGAAGTACCGCACATCAAATCAAAACCTCCAGTCAGCGCGAAACACAGCGCCAATAAATCAACGCGCGACACTGGCGACGAGTAATCCTCCCCAAGAGATCTCGGTCGTCTAATGAATGCGCAGTCGCCCTCCGAATGCTTCCCGAAGAGAGCAAGTACCGCGGGCACCGCGAACGAAGACAGTGACATGTTGCTGAGAATTCCTAAAACGATGGTAAGCAAAGGTAAGCAAGCACCGGCTGCTGTCAACAACCAAACTCTACCCAACCAACGCAATCCGATTCTCTCAGCCCTCGCTGGCTGCTGCGTAGCCATCGGTGCTTCGCAGCCCACACCCCCGCCTCATCGTCTCCGCACCCGCCCATCCGCGACGCTGGCTGAGCTATGCACCTCTCGTCGGGCGTACGCCTTTCCGTGTCTTGTCCTCGAGCCAGACGCCCCTCTCGGAGGCGCCAGCGAGAGGACATTACCATGGGAATGGAGTATGGCCGGCCAATGTGTCTGCTCTTCGGCGCAGATGGCACCGATCCCTATGTCAATATTGCACGGCGGATGGCGGCGGGGGTTGTGCATCCGTACACACATCGTGGGCGGCAATTGCACGGTGCGTTCGGCGTCGGCAGCGACGTCGAGCAATATTATTTGACGGCGGTGCTTTCGCAGGGCTAGAGCTGCCTTCGTCGGGCCTCGAGACAAGTGGGTAGGCCACGACGGCCGTGGAGGGCATGCGAGCGTTCATCTGTAAGACATTACCTTATCGCAGTAGAACTGGCCGCTAGGCCGTTGTTGACATTCTTATATTTATTCTTCAGTCAATATATCCGTCGACGAGCAACATGTCGCTCACCATATGCGAAGGGTATGTCAGTCCGGCGTCTGGCCGTTAACACGTAGACATTGGGAAGCGCCGAGGCCCAGGTCGTTAACAAGGCTCGTCACATATTTTGCTCCCGCTGACTCGGAGCTGACCGCCTGACCTAATTTCTCACTACCACCGAACTCGACCAGGTCAAAGGCCAAGGTCGAGGCTGCCTCTTTTCGGGCAGCGCAGATCATGCGCGGATCACAACGTGAACTTCCCTGTAAAGTGCGAGCCATTTTTGAGTATCCACGGCATTCATCGTGGGCTTCCGAGAGGCAGGGTGGGCTCTCGTCGGGCGTACCAGTTTCTATGTCTTGTCCTCGAGTCAGCGCTTCTGTTAAGGAGGAGCTGCGAGAGGACATTACCATGGGAATGGAGTATGTCCGGCCAAGGCTGCTCTTCTTATGTGGTGGCGTGTGCATGTGGCACGATCCATCACTGTCAATCCAAAGACCGCAGAGCGAGCCAGGCGTTATTATTTACGATGCCGTAGACACAGATCAAGTGGGTCCATTGTGTGTCTTTTTCACCGTCGAGCTGATAGATGGCAAGCCCCAGGATTTGATAATCAACTCTCAGCATATATTGTTCAAATGTTTTGGTATGAGGCAATCCTGGGGACGGGCACACACCCATTGATTGGTAAAAATCTGAAATACTAATGCCCTGCGTTTTTTTAATAAGTTTTAGACCTTAGCACCCAAAAAATAGATTGGAACACCTTTGAATAGTGCGTCGATGCATCCTCCAACCCCAAACATGCCACCCTCCTATAGCTGTCAGCGCTGCCACATGTATGCGAGTAATAGCTAGGTGTCTGTCCACTGACGGAAGTGACGCGGCCGGGGTGCGTGAATCCAGCTCTAGTTGCCATAAACAAAATAAGGTAAGTGCATTGCAATTTCGTGGAAGGCTCTTGACTCTCCTATTGCTGCAACCTACAGGATGCTCTGGATTTGTGCAGTGTGGCATGCGCATCAATCTCCTAAATCATCAGACTGCGGCGAGTCCTGGGTCGTCATTCTGGCATGACCATGAAGGTGATGTGCCCTACTAAATGTTGCTGGCGTATGTCGAATCGAGGTTCTATGAATGGGTGCTGAACGGCGTGCTGATGTCTTGTCGTTCGTCCTGCTGCTCTGTGGGGGTTCGAGCGCTGGCTTGCATGCTGTAGTTCGTCGAATGGTCGTCGGGGTAGAAGTGTGCGCCTAACAATTGCCCTCTGGCCCGAAGCAGCAAGTGTTCCCGTGTCCTGCAGGTCCCCACGTCACTGATTTTCCCTTCCCAGCGGCCGTAGGAATGCCGATCGCATTATCGCAGTCTTCAAAACATAACAAGGGCCCGATAGGTGCAGCGTCGGTGCCCGTCGACTCGGCGTGACGCCCTCTTCCTGGGCGGTCGTCCGACGAGCCCGGCGAAACGAAGTGAGGTGTTATGTGTCTACTGCTTACGAGCCGGTGTATTTGTTGGTCCCGGCAAAGCTGGCCGCCATTTTGGTCGTTGTGCGAGCGCAAACATCATAATGGAGGAATATACCATGAACGTCCAGAGCAGGTTTGGCGGCGCGCCCGGCCAGCACTTAGTCATGGTGCGAATTCCAGCCCTTGCATATTGTTCCGCTGAATCGAGGGCGTCTGCGCTCACTTTTACAGCCAAAATATGACGGCCTAGTCGCTAATAATAGGACCCCGAGGGGTGCATAGCCCTAAAAAGGTCCTCAACTACTCATTGAACTTGCTCGTACTTGGTTTCTCACCAGTTTTTCTGTGGGGATCTATTTTGTTGTTGCGAGCGACAATCGATGAACCTATATCTTTCTATTTTGGCGAATATCTGTTTACCGCCCATCTAAAGGTCAAAGTAGATATTGTACTTGGCAATTTTTCGTCCCCTATAACTGACCAGATGCAGTTCGAATAAATCTGAATAAATACACAATTTATGTGGTGATACAGTGCGTCCCCTGGCTTCTTGCGGAATTTCAGCGTGCCAGCGGTTTTTTTTTCAGGTGGTCATGGTGGAAATCTACCTTCAAATTCTTGTTCTTATTCTTGAATCTGGTTCAATTAATACCCTGAAGCTTTCGAAGACGTCAGGTGTTACGCCAGACACACCCAACAACGAGCGCAAGTACATGTACACAGAAATCCAATAATACATTCCAATTCATTCCTTCCCAACGGTCTTTATTTCAGCAGTTCGCAGCCGGCATACCCATATCAAGTGCACGAGGTCTCGAAAACGGTACCATTGACGGGCCCAGGTATGATGTTGAAGAAGCGGGTCGTGGCGAAGGTGCGCAGGCTGTCCGACGCGGCGAAGTCGTACCTGACGAAGGTGTCGTTCGAGTCCAGGAAGAACGTCACCTGCAAGCTGCTGCCTTGCTGTACGCAAAACGTGAGTGCCGACCCCGCGCATGACGCGACGGCCGATTACGCACCGAGAATGTCCACGCGCTGACCTCGCCGTACAGCTCGTCGAGCTGGATCCCCGCGAAGACAGCATTGCTCTGCGCGAGGAAGTCGTCTGGGAAGACCTCGACGAACGGGGCGACGCTGTGGATCCGGCGGCTCAGCAGGGCGCCCAATACGCCAGCGTCACGATCTGGAACACGCACAAAAAGGATGAACACGTCGGCGTAGTCACGCCGCTGGCGAACGACACGATGGAGTTGGCGACGAGGGTACCGTTAGCGGTCGTATTCGCGAAGTCGAAGATGCTGGCCTCCAGGAAACCGTCGCCCGCGCCGTCCGCGCGCACCTTCTTCTGGCTGGGGCTCACGTATATCTAGCCGGTGAGCCGGAGGAAGAAAGTGAGTGTCCGCGCGTCTTGGTGTAGTGCTGGTGACTCACGAAACCGCTGACGATATGGTCACTGATGTTGGCGTCGAACTTGTGCTGCAGACATTGATTTAATCAGCTCTGTCAGAAAGCCAGTGTGCTCACGCGAACCTGCATGTAATTCGCCCGGAACTCTGACTGGATGGTGGGCGGGGTGGGGCTTACAAAGCCTGAAGAATAAAACCTTTGCGACGCAGGAAAGAATCCCAGCGCCGATGCCACATTGCTAGATGTGTCCTGGGCGAGACAAACTCTCCCGGATAGAAGGGTCAGAGATACAACGATTTGCGCGCACAGAAAGTACATGGTTGTCGACGGCCGTAGGCAGCGAGTATTCTCTGGTTTTTGTTCAGATTTTAGCGTCTCTGAATAAATGTGTTATTTCCCAGCTCGTCTGATCTTGTGCGCAGGCGTACGGAGACTCGAAACCGCAATCTGCGGAGTGATATCCTGTCAGACACCGCCAGAAAGTCATAAGAAAGATTACATTTTTAGGCTTGCGCAGGTAGGACGTCAAGGTTGGCGTTGGGCGCGACAAGGATCCGCTGGCGTCCAAGAATCCAGGTCTGTAATGCCCGGCATGCGCAGTGAAGTCCAGGTCATACGTTTGTTGCCAAAGACGTGGTCCGCAACTCCATCTCGGAGACTGAAGCGACGCCACGAGATGGCAGGGGCCGGGGCATACTTTTCCTATACCGATTCCGAGGCAACAAGACCGACATTCTCATGGCCATAGCGCAGAAATGGAACAGCAGCTCGATGATCTCGCATGTGGTCCAAGGAATTATCGCAGCGCAGAACGCAGACATAGCGTTGTCCCAGAGAATGTCACGGAGAGGTTGAATTCGGGCTTCAGAATTGAAAGCTGACAAAAAATTGGGGTGAATTCCGCAGGCAGCTGCGAAGCACACCGATCGCACGGGCCATGCGGCGGTGAGTCTGCATAACTGCATGAGGCGGCTCCGAACAACTCTGCGAGGACCAAGCTAGCTCGCAGCCAACTCGCAGCGGTTCCGGAATCCGCCCTCGGCGTTGGTTACGAGAATCACAGCAGGTGCGAGTCAACGCACACTGCGCGTTATGGACCGCTCAGAACGCCTACGAATAATGATACTCGGCCAAACTAAACCAGAAAATGGAGACAAGTATCCTATGGTCCACATGACCAAAATTTGAAAATACACCTTGACACCTTCCTTCGGATGCAATTGATGATATGCAGAGCTTCTGTCAAGCTTTTGTATTTGTATGACATACATAGTAGCGTAGGGTCAACGTTCAACATTTGACAACTCAATTGATAGAAAGTGTAACGCAAATAGTAAAATAGATTGACGACAAGGCGACTGCATATGCCGGTACTCGTTACATAAAGTAGATAAGACAATGCGCCTCAAAGCGCTCCATATGTAAGACGGAATACAACAGATATGTATGTGGATGCTACGATGCTGTGCTGATGCGCTGATGGGTGATGGTACATTGCGAGGTTCAGTGATGGTGATGGTACAGATGCGCGCCTAGTGGGCGTAAATGTGGGGAAGCGATATCTTATCTACAATGCAAAAAAGTCAAAATGGAAGCAGCGTCCGCGGTGGTTTTCCCGTGGAAGTCTTGGAACGAAACTAGCTGATTTTAGGGTTCGATGGGCGAGGCAGCAGTGGTAGCAGGACTTGGCGAAGAGGCACCCTCTTCAGCTTCTTCGTCTTCCAACGGCGGAGTGGCAGTACCACAGAACATGCGGTCGAATTCAGCCAGTGTCCGCGAAATTTCATCGTCGTCGACGCACATCGCATCCTCCCCATCCTCGGCGATCTCTGGCACACAGGGATCCGGATGTTGGCGATAAACCTCCCACGAGTCGAAGTCGCTCGGTAGGCCATTGGGATATATCACGTCGACAAGCTCGTTGACCTCGCTGATGAGCGCTTCATCGTGGTAATAGCATGTGTCGAGCTCGGTGTCGGTGGGTGACATGAAGAGATATTGGTTGAACTCCGGGAAAGATTGCTCCAACATAGCAAGGTCGTAATCGAGGTCGTTGTAGGCCGGCCATGGCTGTGGAGATGCAATTTGTACGGTGGGCCGCCGGGACCGCGCAAAATACTCGGGCTGCGTAGGTGAGGTGATGGCCATGTCCCGTTCGCGCAGAGCGATGAGCTCGCGCTTGTACGCCTCTAAGTTGATGTGTCTAAAAAAAGACCAGTAAGCGATCAGCAAAAAATTCTTTGGCCATGCTTTAAAAATTAAGACGGCCACTCACTTCAGCTTATTGCTCTCTGGGTCAGGGGGAGGTTCCGTCCGAGAGCGCCCATCAGGTGTTAAAGGAATAAGCTGGATATTAATACCGAAGGCCATTGTGAAAGACGAAGAGGGCGGGAGGCGTATGTTGAGCTGGGGTTCTATGCAGATCGGCACACAAAGACATCGATCATATTTATACTTGCCCCGCAAGGCGCCCATCCAAGTAAGGCATGCCCCAAAAGCCAACAGTGGCACCGACAAACAATCGATCGTTTTTGGCGTGTCAGATGGTGATGCCATAGAAGGCCGTGGAAGATGGAAGTCAACATTTGCTCCGCAACAATGAACCAAATCTGGGCCATGAGTAATTGTTGCTTGATAAAAATACCAGGCCGTGAGACCGCACATATTACATTGATCCTGATATAGAATAGGAAGGAGTAACCGCTTGACGTGTTGCATTTTGGGCCAAATGCAGTAGGTCTCTGCCTCGTGGAAAAGGCGTTTTTTTGTATTCCGAGCATCGCAAGCGCATTCATGGCCAAAGCGGGGAAATTCAAGCAAGCTGTTGTCGTGGATGAAAGAGATCAATGACTGTTGTCCTGTGCGCAGCCCAACTCTGGATCTGAGGAGGCCATTTTTGGGACAATGTGTCCGTGCGCTATGTGTGGTTTGAGGCTCCGATGAACATGCAATCATCACACGATGATCATGATATGAAAAGATGGATATCGTCTTATCTGTTTTTCAGCTTCAGGATTCAGCCCAACGAGTCAAACGACGCAATTAGACATGATGTTGATTCACTGGAACAAATGCGGCCAAGCTCCAACAGAACCTGTTAGAACGTTTAGATTGACACATAAGCCGTAGTCTAACTTGAACTTGACCCACCTAATGGCCGCTCCTTGCAGAGCACGCAGAAGACCTATTTAGTAGCGCTTGAAAGATAAAAAAAGTTCAAAAGGATAAGCAAATACAAAGAAGACCTCCAAGTACTTCCAAGTCGGACTACTTAACGACAGACAACCAGCGCTTTGAGTGCCACTTGCCGCTTGTTTTCTTCTTCTAGTGGATGGAGAGACAAGAACCATTTGACTGAGATTTCGCCGAGTTGGGTAGAGACAGGGTTGGATTGTACTAAGGCAGGTATCCGAGGAGATGTCAAGCAGCCCGCCGGATAGTCGTTCGAGGAGTTTCCGCCGTTCCACGGTCTTGAGAAAGGGAAGAGCAAGTGCAGAGCCAAGTTGGGCAGTGGCGGTTCGTGTTGGAAACGAAAGCCTGCCATATGGTTAGGGTTGGCCGAAGGTAACGTGATCCGGTGTGAATCCGCCGTGATCCGAGATTTGTTCAAAAAGGAAGCTCTGGACCTCTTTGGCACACCACGATGACTCAACGTGTCCTCCGTGCATGCCCAGATGCTGTGAAGATTTGTGAAGCCCAGAGATGGTCGCCATCATGCAATTTGCGATAGGTGCTTCGCATAAACTTCCTTCTCACAACGAGGCATGACAGATTTTCGCACATAAAATGAGAATTATGCCAGCATGCACGGTCTGCCACGACTTTGCGGCTATGACTCGGAGACAGAGCTTGCGCCGAACTCAACTCGAGGATTTACAGAATATAGATCTCTTTTACTAGGACTTGCTCAGATGCGTAGCGGATATCTACACCTATCTGTGATCCTATCAAGCTCACTGAGACGGCGAGCAACCCGGTCAACAGGCTACAGGGAAGTCTTGTGCCCTAAAAATTGGCGCTCTCATGACTCGCCGGCTCGCCACCCAGCGGGTTTATCAAAGGCCACCCATGCTGTCACGTTTCATCTTTCAAGTGCCTATATATCCGAAGTTGAGGTTGCCATCCTATTGCACGCGCCTCGTCCATGGTCGCTGAGGCCCATCTACCTCCTCAAGCACGATGGAAAGCGAGGACACATTCTTCCGCCAACACGCTACGACGTGCGCGTATATCGGTGGTACGTAGTTTAAGCAGCATCTAAGAGGAGCTACCCGTGCTATCGTAGCTCATTATCTTTTCAGTTGGCGGGTTGGTGGTAAGCACATCACCGTGATTGAGCAAATTCGACACTGATGACCCTTCTGACCATGACAACACAGTTTCTTTTCTACGACCACCTCCTAACTTTCGCCGATGAGGTCCAATATATTTGGAATGCGAAACATAGTTTTCCCAAATTTCTTTTCCTGCTCGTTCGCTACCTAGTTCCGGCCGCACTCATCGTACATCTCTATCGTAAGTTCGTGACGATCTATTTCACCGCTACTGAGATTTTACCTTTTTTCGTGGATCAGAGTTAACGGGCTCCGTCTGGAAGGACGACAACGCTGATATGGTAAGTCCCTCCTTTTATATCCAGCATCGTACTAACGGGGAGATTTGCATATGATCATAGTTGTATGTTGTTCCCTTTCTAACTCAGATGCTCGCCTTCGTCTTGACACCTACCTAGTTGTCAGATATGGTTTAATCTTGCGGTGAGCCTCATGATGCTAAGGCTGAACAAACATATTCTGATTCCATTCATCCCTCAAGGTATGCTTAGGGATCTTTTGCATGGCTATCGGGAACTGTGAGTAATCACCAACCATTCTTCCCGAGTCTAAACCAGATTTCTCATCTTGCTACGAAAAGTTTTTGTCCTGCTCCGCCTGTGGGTTCTTTGCAAGCGAAACACGACAGTAATAGCATACACTCTGGTGTTGTTCGTCTCAGCTCAAGCAGGTGTCATCGCTTGCGCGATCGTCGTACTATGTGGGGTTACTCGTACGTCTCTTTACACTCGGTTTTCAATCAATATGTTAACCATCCTACTGGCATTGGTAGCATCTTTGTCGTTTGACCCCTTCTACAAAATGTGTGCATTACAAAAGCGAAGCATATTAGGGGCCCTGTATCTACCTCCCGTACGTTACTGCTTCAAACCCTCATTTATTTCACATGTGTAACATGTCTATCACATATTAGGCTATCCTGGATGCGGTCTCCCTACTCGCCGTCGGCTGGAAGGCCACGACTGCGCACCCACGCACCAAAAACCACATATGGCGCTCGCTTTCCACAGAGCGCTTTGGCTACCTCCTCGTGCGTCGATCCCTATTTTTTTCCGCCAACGGCTCATACTAAGGCCCATCTATCTATCAAATTAGACTCTGTTCCGTAAGTGCCGTCCGCCTCAACTATCATGGCCCTGCTGACCCAACTTCATCCCAAACACGATCAACCTCGCATCTCTCCTTCCCCCCATCTATCTATTACGCTGATGCCCCGCAGTTATGCGCCTGATTAACCTCGGCACGACACTGTTTGGACCTGTAAGTGGCCCGCGCCTTCTTGTATCAAGACTGATACAGATGCTGATTACCTCCTTTTCAGCTGCACTACGTCTTCCTCGGTCTCTGGTACGTGCCTCTCCATCACGCGCGCCATCTGCATAATACCCCGCCGAAGGATCCTATCGCTGATCGCACTGTCTTTTTATTCTTCATGCACAGCGTCATCTGGGCGGCGACGACCGTGACCGTCTCGCGCCTGATCCTCGACCTGCGTAAGAACGGCGTCACCGCCGCGAGCGCGCCCGACACGCTGCCGCCGCCGATGTACCTCGCGTCGCTCGACTCCGGCATTTTGCACCATCGCGCCGCCGCCAGTCGGCCCATGTATAACACCAATCCCCCATCACCCATCAACGCCTAGGGCCGAAATAGTTGAAGTAACCCGATTTATTTATTCAAATTCAAATGCATAGACGCACGCACGCCTCATCGACACTAACGACCCGTCCATACGCACAAGCAGGCCTTGTCGATCGCAGACGAGCGGGCGATACACCATCCAATCAACCACCTCAATTAAGTAACACGACCGGCGCACTGCCCACTCATTCCCACTCACGCATCCATGCTCTCTACCGTATCGCGCACTCTCACCAAGACTCCTTAATCTGTACCACCACCTGTATTACTTTAGCAAGCTGCATGTGCGCATACTGCCCCGCGTATCCGCTCCACCCGGATTATTATCCATCCGCCAATTTATCACCTCGAGGCCAGAGAAGCTGGGCCGCATTTGAAATAAAGTTTCGCGAAATTGAATTATGATTATGAGCGCTTGAGCGGAAATTAAGTACATATCTAGTTCCAGGGCGTAACACCGCGCAATTACGGACTGTGGCGCCAGTGCACCGCCGACGAGCAACTCCTAAAGTCAAAGTCTCCCGGTCCTTCGCATGGAGTCTGAGACCTAAGCCTTGATAGAAGTAGTTTGTCATTGCTTATAGGCGACCAATGCGCGGGCTGGGGAAAGCTGAGATCTGCTGAGATGTGAACGGCGTTCGTCGGCTGGGAGTACAAGTGCACAAAGTAAGCGACCGAGTTAGCGACGCGCCTGCACACGGCCACAGAGCCAGTGCCCAAATGATGGCGAGAAGCAAAGGGCACGCGCAGATTCGAAAGCGGTGTTTCATTATAGAATAGCATGCGAGGGATAAAGAATTTCATTGCAAATTGACCGCATGAGTTGAGAGAGTGACATGTAAGGCGTACGATGTAAGAGACGAAAAGGAAGAGGACCAGAGCCCAGATGCAAGGAAACATGGAATGATGGACGATCGGTATTTAGGGCCGCGCCTGGTGACGCGCACAAGGAGGGCAGTGGGAATAAGAACGGACGGGCGTGCTGGCGTGCGTGTATGTACGGGCGCAAAGAAAGAATCGCGCATATATCCACCTGAATAAAGCTGGTTACTGCGTTCGGCGTGATGGGACGCAATACTGATATACAGACGAAAGCGGGTGGAGGTCTAAGCTGACAACGACTTGTAGTCTGCGAAGTATGGGTGTTCCAGCGCACGTTTAGCTGGATGATAAAGGAGGAATTGACGTCAGCAAGCGTCTAAAGCGGACTGTGCGTATTTAGAAAATAATGAAAAGGGCGCTCACCCGAAATGCGTTTGGCCGAGTCGTAAGTCAGTGTTCGCTGGTGTCAGATGTCAGATTTCCGTATCATGTATAAAGCGCAAGCGCTCCCACCTTCAGCATGTCAAGCCCTGCATCATCCAGTGTTGGAACGATGCGTGATACATCTTGACGTGACCACTGCGGGAAAGTGGATTTGTAGTCAGGCAGTTGGCTAACGCCGGGCCATGAGTCCTCGCTCGGTGTTCCCAGAATACTGTGTGTGATAAAAAGAAATAGGTAATGAGCGTTTCGTTTTCCCTTAAGCCCAAAATGGTGAAAGGAAGGCTCAAGCAAAGCCGCTTTAAACGACAGATTAACGCACCGGAATATTTTGAAGATTTGGTCGATCTCAGAGTCTCCCGGGAATAGTGGAGTCCCCTGCATGGCCATTTCAGCGAAAATACATCCCACCGACCACATGTCGATGGCGGTCGAGTAGTGCCGAGAGCCGAGCAGTACTTCGGGAGCACGGTACCATAGGGTCACTACCTGAAATAAATAAAGGTTAAATTAGTGCACCGAGGGACATTGTCGGATACCTCTTACCTCATGGGTATAAGTTCTCATAGGAATACCGAAGGCGCGCGCAAGACCGAAATCAGCAAGCTTCAGGTTATCACGGTTGTCGATCAGCAGATTCTGCGGTTTCAGGTCGCGGTGCAGGATGCGGTGCGAGTGGCAGTAGAGGAGTCCGGAAGTCAATTGGTGAGTAAATTTCTGTGTAAACCAGTCAGTACAGATTGCTCAGGGGAATTCGCGTCACGAAACGCGTGACGTATGTCAACTAATTAAAACCACGTGATACATATGTCAACGCAGGAAACTTTGTTGACTGGGAAAGCCGCAAGTGATATGAATTAAATCGTGGGGAACGGATGAGAAGCGCGGAGAAACAGGGTGAATGCTTCGAGCACATAATTATACCCAGATAGCTGCGCACAGCGAGGTGACTCGACGATTTCGCGTCCGGACGCGTACCCGTCACGCGTTTCCGGTGCGCCACCGTGGGGTGGACAAAATTGGAAATACAAACGCACCTTTACAATAGCCAGTGTGATGGGCGTACGGTTTTGGTTTCCCGTCTCGATGTATCGCTTGAGGTCGACGTCGAGAAATTCAAAAACCAAGTATAATTTTTGATCCGCATGTACGATGTCGAGCAGTCTGGGAACGGCAACGAGGCAGAGGGAGGTGGCACGAAATGGGGTTAGCGCTCGAGGCACAACGCCGGCAAGATTTCAGACGTACCTGACGATGTTCTCGTCCTTCAACTCCTTGAGCAGACTGATCTCGCGGATGGCCGTGCTCGGCACGCCCTCATCTTCTGCCTCGAGCCTAATCTTCTTCAGAGCGACTATCTCGCCGGTGGTGTTGTCCTTGGCCTTGTATACGACTCCGTATGTTCCTACGCGGGGTTCGTAAGGACCACAAGGTAGACGCAGAGACTGGCTCACCCTCGCCTAGATATGACACGACCGAGAAGGATGGGAATGCGCCTGCCCAGAGCAAGCAAAGTACATACCGACTTTCTCGAGTTTCTGGTATCTAACGCAAGAGCGTCAGCACACTGCCCGCATCTGAGGAAGTGGACGTACCGCTCCATGGACATTGTTTAAGGCTGGGTGTCGGACGATCAAAGGTGGCGATGATGAGCTTTTTGCGAAGAAGATCAGTGGCAGTGGGCGTAACCGGGGACTTTGTAGACAGACTGGGCTCGTTTTATGGGCGGCAGCTAGGGTGATATCACGTAATAATCGATGTATTCGAGTGCTGGCGCTGGTACTTATACTTGGATTGCGGCAAGAAACAAATTGCGTTTCAACGCCAAAAAGCGTGGCTCGGCACAGCCACATGCCGACCTTGTCAGGCATGAATATTTGAATGTGCACAATAGATAACCGGAAATGATCATTAATATCCCTACTGATCACAATAATTCTCCATTACCCCGCCCAGGTTCTCTCTACTTTGCTGCGAAATAGCGCCAGCGCCCACAAAAAGCCTCGCCAGGGCCTGCCTTTACGCCAACTTTTCACACCCCAAAGTCCATTCTCGCCAATCTCTTCTCACAGAAAATGGAGAAAGGTAACATTTATCATTCGGTTGCTCCTAGCCTGACGGCCCCTGTCAATGCTGGCAACGCTGTGCATCAGTGGCCGACAAGTGCCTTAAACACGAGATGGCAGCATGCACAATGACGCAACAAAAACTATAAACATGTCTGCTTTCCCTGTAAAGCCCTCCGGTGCTTTACTTTTCCATTGCTATTATTGTTCCACGTTGGCACCTCTGAGGGAAATACGGTTAAAATGTACTGGGAAAAGCGTGGGGCGCTCATGCGTATTGGATTTAGATTCATCTAAATTTCAATTCAGTCACTCCAGATCAGCGGGCTACCAAGCCACAATTTTTGAAGGAACATCTAAATCTCCCGTAAACAGACTGCTATGCCGTTGATCGATCGAATGTCGACAAGAAAGTAGATCGGCCTTGTGCACACAATGTGCACACAAAAGTCCTCAAATTTTCAGTATTGAAAGGCCACAATAAAAGGCCAACCTAATAGCCGTCCATCAAGAGGTACACAGTAATTAATCATAGTAAAAGTTAAATCGGATCTCGACTGGACGGACATCCAGTTGATGAACCTGCAACTTCAAGAACTATCTGCGAGTTCTGGGTGGCCCTTTAGTGCATTATGCACCTCCGATATGCGTTTTCCAGCTGCGGCCCAGATGGCACGGCGGCAACCATAACACCGCACGGTATCCATGCGAGATGCATACCGCAGCTACTTATGCGCACTTAAACGTTAACAGCGAAATGGGTCAAGCGACCAAGTCAGCAGCGTGTTTGCTAGCACGGGCCATATAGATGACGCACCTTAGACTCCAGAGGTAAATGTATCCAGCCTTTAGTGCGTCATACTTATCGATATTTGAATTTCACGCTCGGTGCGTTCGGCGAATCCCCAGGAAATTGTAACAAAATGGAAAGTTTTATCTGCAATGTGCGTCCTGCAGTGAGGTGCCATTGATAAGTGTATGCGCCAATCAATGAGGTATTAGGTTTACATACGCTTGAATTCTTGACGATTTACAAACAGACCACGACCGCGTAGCATCGACACCAAATAGTACACGTCTTCGTAACCAGGCATGAAAGCCCAGTCCCAACCGCGGACATCGAGGAGCGATTTATATCCCAGTGCAAGGTAGGCATTCGATGATCACTAAATTCGGACTCGGATCTTCAACGCCATGGTTTTCTAGCCTTGTGTAATCGCGTTCCGATTACTCAATCATTATTGTACAAGTTTGTTCGGTTAAGCCTGGACAGTGCCGAGGCCGATCCCAGCTGGCAATTACTTGTGATGCAAGATGTAGTATGCCGTGGCTAATCACGATCAACAGTACGTCGTCGTCAATAGCTATTTGCTAAGATGGAGTATAAATGTGCACCTTGAATTCTAGATGCGTCATCTTTTGCGAATTCACTGCGACCGATGTACTCAAGCTCCAGATTATAAAGTATACCGCACGCTGCGACCATCCATATCTCTCGCGCCAAGGCCAAAAATGGAGGGATACCTTGTCTGAGCTGTAAGGTAGGATATTAATAAATGTACCAACGTGAGGAGATATCAGATATAGACATACTGCATCTTTCATTCATTCCTTGCATGTACGCACCTGCTGTAAACCACGACCCCGAAAATAGCTTCCCCAACGTCTCGTAACTAAGTCTGGATATGGGCGTCCCTTTATGTGCCAAGTGCGGTAATAATCGTGAATTGTAGCCACCGCCGAGTGCTTGAGCTGCTTGCTTGGATCCCAGCCGCACAACACCAGTTTACCACTTGTATCTGCGGCCGCACCCGAGAGAACGATGAAGAATGACGTTGGCGCACCTTGAAGCTCCTGTAGAATCGACAATACTGAAGCATGCTTCTTCTTGGCCATAGATTCCGACTTGTTTCAGCCTCGCGCGCATTCCGGATCGTCATGCGTAAAAATACATGGTCGCCCGTAGAAATCTGGCGACAAAAGCATGCGCGATAAGATAGTTCCGTTGGGCGTGTGCCGACGTCGTCTGTTGAGCGTAACCCAATGTAAACTTCCACCATGATGTAGCTACGGCAGTTTGGTGGAGCGCTGGCGCGTTGACCAGGGCCGCACGCACGGCGCTAGATCGCGGGCACGAAGAAGCATCAAGGGTACCGGAATGAAATGTATTCGGTACATTACAATAGTGGTGTATTACTTTTGATTATTACTCGCATTAGCCCGGCCTGCAGACGAGTCAGCTAAAGCCTGCGCGGATGGGTGTAATACATACCTCGGCCAGTTGATATGCTCTCGCTCGTGCCGCTGCGCGCGCGTCACATCGACGAACTCGCCAGGGCCCCTCTCCTCCGCTGAACAACCGGTACGATCAGCGGGGACGCAAATACATCAAGCAACTCGTACGTACATCGGTCGATGATGTTGATCTCCGTGTCTTCGTCGTCGTCTGCGAACTCCTCTTCAGGGTCCCAGTGGTCAGCAAGCGCGCCTGCCGGGTTCCGCTCGCGGTCGATCGCCAGATCGCTCATGACACGCGCCATCGAATCTGCTTTCGCCTGTTCCTGCGCACGCGCGAGCGTCTTTTCCCGCTGCGTTCGGGCACGCTGCAGCTCGGGAAGGTAGTCCCTGTATACGCCAGTGGCGTGAGCGCTGCATGGCCCCGGACCCGAACGCACTCACTTTTCGTACTCCTCGCGCGATCCCTCAACAGCCTCTAGGAACTCTTTGAATCCGTCGCCGGTGACACTTGACACGCCGACCGCCTGCACCGTTTCCGTGAGTATATTTCAAAGAAACTGCATGGCCAACGTACTTTGAGGTTTTTATAGAACTCGTCCAACACGAGGCTCATGCTGTTCATCAGGCTGTTCATGTACGTCGGCTCGCCCTCGGCGTCGCGCGCACCCTCATGCGTCGCGAGCGCCGCCTGGAACTCTTCAAAGTCGGACATCCACTCGAGGGCAAAATCGTGTGGCTGCACGTCCGTTTTGTTGAACACCAGGATGAAAGGCAGTTTGGTCTTGTATAGGATGCTGCACGCATAGAGCATGTTAGACATGAACGTCGCAGGCGCTGTCGTCCGAGGGGTATCGATGATGTACGCGACGACAGTCGGTAGAGATGACGCGACCGCATCTGTAATGATTGCTCCAGACGCCGACCAGGTGAAGATCTCAATCTGCCCCGGTGTATCGAGGACAACATAGCTGCAGCGAACGTCAGCCATTCCATTTATCCATGCACACAAACACGGATGATTACTCAACACTGTCCGCCCGCTGTTCAATGAGAGTGAGCACTTGATCGAACTTTGTTGTGAAGAGGTTGAGCGCGGTCAGGATGCCGCCGTTCGGGCCTAGATTGTACCTTTGCGGCGCCGTTGAATTGGGGCACAAATCACGTAAGGCACGATACGAACTGCTTCATGACCTCCTGGTAGTTGACCGTGTCTCGGATGTCGATGTTGGGCTCATATGGCGTGTATGTAACCGCCGGGTCGAGGTTGACGATATACGGCGGCGACGGCGGGTCCAGCGCGTGCAGATGCGAGTTCAGACGCTGCACAAAGGTCGATTTCCCGGCGCCAGCCATCCCGATGGTGATTATGGTCATCGGCTTCTTGCCATTGTCAATGGGCACGGACCCAGAAGCTTCTGCGGACATCGTCGAGGTGTTGGAAGATTCTGGACCTGAGATTACACAGCAGAAGTTTAGACAGCCGTGGGATGATGTGACGACGCAGGGAATTTGTGACTCATTGTGTCTTAAGCCCTTAATTGGCCCTTTGTTCGGTTTGTTGTAAAAACAGGCCGGAAAACATGTCGTCGCTTCATTTTCTGCTTTCTTATCACAACCACCACCATCTCCAGGAGAAATATGGCTGCTGAACGCATGTGCGTTTCTTGCTTCGTCCCTTATCTCAGCTCCTGATTTGGTCCTGATGCCACTGACATTTTCAGGCGCAAGATGCTTATGGCCAACACCGAATTCTACGATCCATCGTTGTCCGAGATCGATGCACGCTTCGGGCCAGTACCGAATATCCCAGTAGGAGCGGTTTTCGACGATAGGTGTGTTCCGCGCGTAGTGTGAGACCGAAAAGGACAAGTGGCTCAGAGTGACTTGCAGAAAGCACTGCTCATCAAGGCGCGTGCATGCGCCATCTGTGGCTGGAATAGCAGGCACTGCGAAAGATGGCGCATTCTCAGTATGTCTTTCGGGAGGGTACAAGGATGACGTGGATCAAGGCGAATTCTTGTACGTTATCCTACTCCACCGATGTACCTTCCATATGTACTAACGCTATTGACAGTATTTACACGGGCACAGGTACGACATGCCACCCATGGCTCGTTTTCTCCGCGCTCGTTGGATTCTAAATTTCTCCTGCAGGTGGCCAAGAGGACTCTTTCGGGGTAACTACATATATTCCTGCATTTTGCATTCTAATCAGTGGCTCACATATTACGTTAGGGGTCAGGATCACAGGTTGCAGACCAGACTTTTGATCACAAAGACAATCGAGCCCTGCAGGCATGTTCTGTCACCACCAGTCACAAAAGAAGCCATTACGAGCATTATTCCACAGAAATCAGCTGAAACACGGAGACCTGTCCGCGTAGTTCGAGGTCCGAATGTGCACTCGAAATATGCGCCGGCACGAGGGTATCGCTACGATGGTCTCTACGTTGTTGAGAGGGTTTGTCCGTTTCAAGGCGAGTTCCATACGTGGGCCTAACACATTTTTCCACAGGCTTATATGGGCAAGAGCAAGGACGGCTATGCGATTTGTCAATATGAACTTCGAGTAAGTATCATCTTAAGCTCTATTTTAACACTGCTCAATGAACTAATGAACTCTCAGCGAGTGCCTGGCCAGCCACCTCTTCCTGTCAATCCAAATTACAGGTAGAGTGGCTAAGCTATGCTGATCGCCATGATCAACCTGTCCTCGTCAAAGATAACTCACTCGCTCCGTATATCTACATTTCTTTTTGATTATCCGTAATGCATTACTTGAGATCTGATTCACAATTATATTGCTGCCTGCTAGAGCATCATATACGCTCTTCTACCATTCTTGTTTTATCCCTCTTTATGTGTTGTTTCGTCTGCTTTCTAGTCCACGAACACTTTCAATCTCCCGTGGCAACCAAAGTTTTGTCAGTTCTACTTACAGTAGATCCTTCGGCGTTCTGGTACATGTAAGTACTATAGGTGTTCAAACGAACGACGAATCCACCCAGGTGGCAAAGTTGGAACCTGTAATGTCGGAAAAATCCCGGTTAGCATATCAGTAATTGCGACAAATTATGGCCTTATAGGACCCCATAAGTTTCCATTGGCAGACTTATCAATGTATTATTAGGTTGTGTCAGTTGATAATAAGTGTGTGCAAGTGCTTATAAGTTCTCCCGAGCGACCTCATCAGAACCTGGTCAGACTGAATAGGTTCTGGTAGTGTCTGATATCACTGATGGTCTTTATACATACTTATAAGACATATGTAATGTATCTCTTCTTATGACTATGTACTGGGATGCGGAAGAGAATTGCACAAGCAAGCGGGATTGAGGGCATGCGGAGGCTGGGAAATGGTGAAGGTACATTTCCAACTTCACATGCCTAAATGCTCGTGCAATCATATTCAGCGTGGAGTCCAGCATCACATTCATATTATTCTTTGTATTTACAGCGCAAAATATCAAATTTAGTTAGTTTCCATTGCATTGTTATCTTGAAGCGACCATGGGGTGACAAACCAACCTCCCTGTGGTCCCTTTGCTGGTGGATTCCCTCCAACCCAACTGGCATTGTCCGGAAATGAAAAAATTGTGACTTTTTGGCATGTACGAGCCTTGCAACGATGCTTGATCTCATACACCGACTTGAATGTATTTTCTTCAATTTGAATCTTTGTGATGCCAGAGGTGACCTTGATTGAATCCATACGCCCACAAACACATTGTGGGCTGATGCGATTTCCTAGAGGAGATTTGGATGCATGGGACCATTGGTAATGATTTGGAGGACCGCCAGAAGCTTTGAATTCCATGATACCGGTGTGCGCACCAAGACTTTGGCTATCTTGAAGTATACCGTGAATAGAAAAGCGGTCAAAGACAAGAAAAGCATTGACAAGCTTTTCACAAAACGGAAAACTCAGAGCTGGCTGAAAATCTGCCTGGGTAAAGGCGTATATGTGAGTGAAGAGCTTCCTACAATAAAATTAGAATCATCCAATTTAATTTCGAAAGGTCAATTACAACAGAATAACATACTTTGTGGAAAATTCTTGTATGGCTTGGTTTGACTCTGTGACATTTGCCACAGCTCCGCAAGCCATAATGTTCAAGAGATTTTTTTCGTGGACTTGAAGAAGCTTTTGAAATGCGGGAGGAAACATGATTTCAAGCACCTAACAAATGTTTTAGTACTGGCATGATTATTTTACATAAAAATATAACCTACATCTTTAATTGGTGCTGCTCCATGGCGAGGTTCTGGCCCAAGGTGGAGATCTCCAGTGGACGGATCGGAGTGGGTTGAGACAAAGATACAAAATTTACGAAATCTTTATATTTTCAAATCAGTTACAAGTGTCAGAGTGAAAATCATTAGCAAACCTTTCAAGTCTCTGTCCTGGTTTGAATTCGTCCAATAGCTTGTTCAAACGATTGACAAAGTTGTTGATGGTCGTTTTATTTGTGAAGTTGTAATCAATTTCGATCAAAACAACATGCTGGTGGAAAAATGTGATTATGGATTGGTAAGCCATGACAGCTGGAGTTTCAAACAAGTGCCAGCGTTGTAGATGGATCGTGATAATAGCAATTGGTTCCAAGATAATGCGGACCATGTTTTCTCGTGAGGATGACCCTTGACGGAAAATATGGGGCTATATTGAATGGAGTTGGTTAATACTACATCATACTTAATCCATTGCAAGAAACTCACATAGGGGTCAGACATCTTGTCCTTTCTCTTGCTGCCATCTTTGGGAGAATTATAATAGCATATGGGACAGAGAAAAATCACATCTTCGGCAGGAAAAGTCAAGCAAGCGTCGCAGAACGCGCGCTGCTCACAATCATTACACACAATCAGGTGACCACCATTTTTGCAATTTGAGCACCACTATTTGGAATAGTAAAATAATGTCAGTAATTGAGCAGCAAAAAGAAAATAAAAAATTACTGAGTGCTCTGCTTTTTCCTCCCCCTGAATTGTCACACGAACATATTGCTCAAGCATATCAGCAGTATGATAAATTATACCCCCACGAGGCACTTTTGGACGGACAAGCCGAGGAGCACTGTTGTCAATCTCATGGGAATCTGGAGTGAAGTCGGTGCTGTTATACACTAAAGAGACACGCGAGGCTGGCATTCCCGTCGTTCCCTTCCTGGATTCAACAGTTTTGTTTGCCTTGATGCGCTTGGAGCGTCTAGGGGCATCTACATCAGTGACAGGGTCTTCCGGAGTGGGTGTCCGGGGGGTGGAAGGGACAGGTGACAACTCAGAAGAGCCGGCAGGAGACCTAGGACCAGCAGACATTGTATCTGCGTTCAATTTTTTTTGCACTTCAATTTATATCAAGCAAGATGGTCCGTGCGCTCATCGTAAAAAATAGTACAGATAGTATGTATACATAGACGGATGGTGCATGAGCACCTGATGATCCGGGAGCGGGCGTTGTTGATTTCGCCGCGTATCAAACACCTGCGCGCTCAGCAGTCGAGTGCGCCTTCCGGCAACCTCACTGACTGCAAATCACCCCCTGCGCGCCAATAGAACACGTACAACGTGTGGATCTGCGCAGGGTGGCGGCGTCTTCGAGTCACCGCGGGCGGCTTCAACAGCTCGCGTGGGGTTGAGATGGTGCCACCCACGGACGTGGCGAGTCGGTCACCGGCCACGGCCAGATCAGATTCTGACAGCCCCCACAACGACAACGGCGACCGACGAGGACGAGACGGCGACTGACCGACGAGGAGACGGACGGCCACGGCGACTGGGACGACTACAAACGTCGAACGCCCGTGCTGCCTCGAAAACGGCGACGGACAGGACAAACGACGGAGCGCCCGCGCTGCTTGACGTCGGCGACCGACGGAGTCTGGCGCTCGGCCGTCTTCGCTCGATATTCCGGCCACCGTAGACGTCCAACGCCCCCAACGGCGACGGAAACGACAAGCGAACGACGAGCGCCCGCGCTCGAGGAGACGGAAGCGCGGACGACGACTGGCGACGGCCTCAAGCAAGCACGCCACCCACCCGCGATCTCCGCGCAGGGTGACGACGTTGTCGAAGCCGCCCGCGAACTCTGCAGAGTTCGCGGGCGGCTTCGACAGCTCGCGCGGAGAATGACGCCGCCACCCACGGACGTGGCGACGGCCTCCGGCCTCGAGCGAACACGCCACCCACCCGCGATCTCTGCGCAGGGTGACGACGTTGTCGAAGCCGCCCGCGAACTCTACAGAGAGTTCGCGGGCGGCTTCGACAGCTCGCGCAGAGAATGACGCCGCCACCCACGGACGTGGCGACGGCCTCGAGCGAGCACGTCAGCCACCCGCGATCTCTGCGCAGGGTGACGACGTTGTCGAAGCCGCCCGCGAACTCTCTGCAGAGTTCGCGGGCGGCTTCGACAGCTCGCGTGGAGAATGACGCCGCCGCCC
>KN817632.1:0-39056 GCA_000827495.1 Hypholoma sublateritium FD-334 SS-4 | reverse complement strand
CGAGCACGTCAGCCACCCGCGATCTCCGCGCAGGGTGACGACGTTGTCGAAGCCGCCCGCGAACTCTCTGCAGAGTTCGCGGGCGGCTTCGACAGTTCGCGTGGGGTTGAGATGGTGCCACTGGTGGGGTTTGGTGTTTGGGGACAGAGGCGGCAGCGGCCGGGCTGCATCCAGCGTCAGCAAGTCGTCGTTTGTCGACATTTGCGCCGCGCGTCGTCAGCGGCACCGCGAGGGTGCGCCTCTCGTTCGGATGTCGTCGGTGCCGCGTGTGCTGTGGAAGTTGTCGCTGACGGGTGTGGGTGCAGAGATGGGCGGCGCAGCCACGCACCTAACGGATCTCCCGCTGTCGGGTCTTCCCTTTTTCCCTGCCCCCCGCCTTCGATGTTTCTTGCGTTTTCGTGGGAGGTTACGAGACGGGTCCCACATCCCAGCTGAGAGGGGAGGGTCGCGGCGTAAGAAACAACCATCAACCGTGTTTGAACACGGTTGCCGTTGTTGCGGACGGCGCACGTGACGTCGGTTGGCTTCAACAGCGCGCGTGGACACCGACGCCGCCGCCGCCCACCAACGCGGCAACGCCCTCGAGCGACCATGCCACGTACCCGCGATCTCTGTAGCACGTACCTAGCTTTGGTCAATATAAATTTCATTATGACGTGTACATACATACATGCAAAAGCCTGAGTTCAGGACTTGGAGGGCAGCAACTACGGTTGCAACGGAACCTTCACTTGCTGTCAGAGCCTGCTATGCTGGGCATAAGACACCAGCATTGCCTATTCAGCCCATGCGGTTGCAAGTGGAGGTTGGGAAGTGGGACGAGAATGCGTCGTTTATATATGCAATGAATCATGTGACCAGGCTCTCAGGCTTGAGCTACGCGAGGCGGTCGGGAGTCGGCGCGACATGCGCCAAGTCATCATCTATATTTAGTACGTTCTTCCATCACCGAGCCGCCTGTCTCGCGTAACCACACTGCTACTCTGCCATTCACCGATCCAAGCATACACTCCACGTCACACCCTCATCCCTGCATCGGATGTGTCTGTTCTCCGGAGCCCGCACCCGCATGCCGGATTGCTGCACATCTCCGTTGCCCGCTCTTACTTCTGCTCTAGAAACCCAGCTTGAAGTTGAGGCCAAAGGCACAGAGGACATTGAAAGGATGCCCTGGTAAATACTTTGAGGACAATGCAAATGGTGTGGGATATAATGCCAGGCAAGCGGCAGGTGGTTATAGCTTCCTCTAGCCATCTGAATCAATTTTGCAGTGGGAGCACACCATTGTGGATGATTATTAGTGTACTCAGGGTGAAACTAAGAGTAGGCAATTAATATCTAGCATACTGTACAGTGTAGATCAAGTGTAGATATGTTTTTATATGCTGTGCTCAAGTTTCAACTATCCTAYTCAAGTACTGGTTGCAACATTCTGTTGGTTGAATTTKCTCGCAGGAACATATCTGGATCAACACTGTCAATAAAATAGTGTGTCTTTTCCTCTGCCCTCTCAGTCACAGGACAGACAAGAGCACCACGAATCAGATGATCCATTTGAATCAAAGTAGTTTCCGTGTCTTCATTGAGCATTTTACATCCATCCCATGTAGTTTTTGGCTTCCATTTGCTGTGCGAGAAACGGAAGACAAGGGCCAAATCAACTGTTTTTCCCGATGGTAGCCAAAAGCGAAATAAATCATGCAGTCGGGCTATGCTGAGTTCTGGGGTGGTATCATTGTAAATGATAACACAGTCAAATCGTTGGCGACCGTGGAATTTTGGATTACATCTCATGATATCTCTTCCTTCAGTCCAATCTTCCAGGGATTGATACTTGAGGACCACACATTTATATCTTTGCACCTAGACAAGATTTTAGCCTTTGCAAACTAAAATTTGCAGTGGATTTGATTGAAATTTTATGTACTCACATAGATGTCATCTTCAAATCGTATTTGAATTGCTTCTTCAGGCCAGTAATAGGCAATGATGTTCTGCACCCTTTCATCAAGAGAAGAATATTGGCGATTGACTTTGGCAAGGTCGGTAGCCATGTTACGGAGGTTTGTCTTCTTTCCCTCTGGTGACCCCAACTGCCATGTTTTGGGGCTTTCTGGGTCCAGATCTAATGCTACTTCACTTTTGTTGCCGATATCTGCCAACTTCAAGTCTTGTACACATTCAAAATTAAGACGTGCCATTCTATCATGGTCTATGGTCATCCGGATTCGAGCAATAGCTTCCTGTTTTTCATCAATAACACACATCTGCCATATGTAATTAATATCTATATGATCAAAAGAAATATACTAGTATAATATGCATACCTGGTGCTCTGCATCCTTCATATTAGTCTGGTCATAGGCTTGTGCTGCTTCTTGTTGAAACCCCTCTCCAATACGGGTTGAGAAATTGTCAACTGTTCCCTTTTCACGTATGTCCTGAATGACATGATGTACAGCATGTTGCTTTAAAAAATCAAAGCTTTTCCCATACTCCTGTTCAACTTTCTATAAATAAATATACTGTAGTAAGATGTCTACTCCACCAGATCATTTTATAGCACTTACAGCACAGCATTTTTGGTAAACTGATATGGCCTGTTGAAGCTGTTTTAGGCGGCTTTCAGTCATGCATCTGAGGCCAACTAGTATTCAAAAACGTAAGTAAGCACGAATGCAATCCACTAGAACTGATTTTTTCGGAAGAAAGTCAACAATACAAGGCAAAATGCACTAATATTATAGTGTCAGTAACATTATATTCCAATTTAAAAGATATTCTCACCTTGAGAATATCATAAAAAGCCTGGCCATCAGTAAACTGTGCGGTGGTCACACTGTTGAAGTGCTTCAGACCGCTCCACCGAGGAAAAATTGCCATTCTATGAGATTAATTGTACCAGATATTTGTATGCATTGAATAAAAAGAATTACCTCTGTGTAACTTGTCCCTTGGTACCATTCTTTTCCAATATACTTAGTGTTAGAACCCACAAATGCTTTCCCCACTTTCCCAAGTCATCCGAGTGCAGGGTATCATATGAATATGCTTTATAAGGATCAGAAAACCGAAACCCCCAGAGAAAGTGCTGTAAATACATCATGAGTTATTTGAATCAGTAAATTATCAAGGAAGAACTGACCTGAACATTGTGTAAACCATTATCTTTGAGTATTTGCTCTCTTGCAGTCTTGGTTTTCATTTTTGAAACACGTGATAGTACTGCTTGCATGGACTGTGGTGTGCGCAGCTCAAAAGTGCCTAAGATGTTATGTAATTCTTCCTGCGAGACAAGACATTTGGGACATGGATGATTGGCTGATGCAGCACGGCAGGCACAAAAATATGCAGCTTCCTCAGCATCTTGTGATTCGATTAAAATGCCAGGATAAAGCACACGACTGATTCCATCACCACAGCGGTGAGCTTCACCATTTTGTGAACGTGTTTTCAAGCTTTGGAAAACCTTCTTTAAAACTTTTTGATAAACTTCACGTTTAAAGTGAGAAAACTCCTCTTGCTGTGATGCAGAGCGACTGGCTGGATCTGATGGGTCTTCTATCTGGATCCAATAGATGTAAGTATTTATGTGGGAAAAGCACTTCAAACTCACAATTGGCATATATCCAACAAGAACACCACCTCCATTTCCAGAACCATTTCTTATCTGTCGTGGAAGCCATGCAGGTCGCAACAACATTGGGTATTTCTTTACACGGCGTGTGACCAAGCCCTTGTCAAGCCAAAAATGCAGTGGAAGGTAAGAATGAGGGAATATATCATCATCTGGGAGCTCAGACTTCATTGAAACAAAGGTAAGGAGGGAGTGTAGAGCAGTGGGATACTGTGTAGACTTACATCAGCATTCCACCATGTATCAGCTGTGTTTGGCTCATCATACATTTGTTCTTCAAAGCTCCCTGTTCAATAGAATTTCTGGACTGCATTCCACATGGCCATTGGTGCCAAGGATTCATCTTGAATGATTGATAAAATCCACTCCCAGGGGTCTCGATACTCAAAAGTAAAGTCATACACCTTATTCTGGTAAGTTGCAGTAATGGTGTAGCTTCGGAACTATGCATACATCAGATTATAATATTGCAACAAATTTTCTCTGCACCTGAACATTTTGCTTACCTGGACAAAATATTTTCGAGCTCTAGATAGAACTTTATCCATATCTGCATAGCTTTTGATGGTAAGCCGACTGCCATTTGCCCAATTGGAATTGATGCCAGCTAATTGCTTGTTGACTATCCACTTTGGTAACAAACCTAAAACAGCTGTTTCGGTGTATTCAAAATCGGCAAGTGTTTTAAATGGAGCCCAAGGACTAGGCTCAGGCTGAGGTATATATGTAGCATCCTCGGAATGAGAAGCTGAGTGGCCAGCACTTAGCGGAATTATTTTGATAGCTAAATTTGAGGAATGGGGATGGGGAATAATTTTGATGTATTCCTGTGGTAAGTGTGGTCCAAATGCAACATCCGAGTCTATAAAGGTTTGATTATACATTGAAAGAAAATAGTCAAAAAAGCAAGCTCACCACATTGACTTGGACCTGTAGTATTTTCTGCAAGATGTGACAAATGTGTAACTCCTGTTGGTATTGAGCTAGACCCTTCCATAAATTCATTGTCGATATCAAAATATGGAGGAGATGAAGCTATCGGTGCTATTGTGGGCAACGATTTTGCTCCAAGTTCCTTTTCAATTGAATTTACACGCAAATCTCGAAGTTCTTGTCGAATTATCCAAGTTTTCTTGCACCAAGCTTCATGCTTATCAAAACCTCGTCGATTCTGATGGGATTTGCAGTAGCGACACTTTCGCTCAAGCTGCTCAACTTGAAGTTTGACTGATTTTTTGGAATGCTTTGAACGTCGTGCCATGTTCCAAATTTCGCAGATTGTCTAAGATAGTGAAATAAAGAGTGGGTCAAAAATCTCTCAAGTTACATTTTCAGTCTTACTATATCCTGCTCAATTGCAGTGCTTTCTAGGGTTTGGCTTGGTATTGAAATTTGACAGAAAGCACTCGTATTTGAGTCATTTGCCTTGCATTGGCCATGAGGAGGGCATGAGGGCAGCACGCCTCAGCTGTATATCGCAAGGCCACCGGCCACAGGGCCCAGATGCACACTGCGGCGCCACACGCCGTGTGATCCGGTCATGTGATTTCTTCATTCCATATCAACTATACTTAGTCCCTGACCCTGCCAAAATCAATTTAAGGTCGGGCCATTTGGGCCGAGTTGGAGTCGGTGATCTACAGTTTAAGCGAACAGACTAGAATTCCTACATATTATATAATGGTATGGGACTTTCCGGTATTCATATAAATACTAGCTCACAGTGGCGGCTTTTCTACAATATCCTGCACAATATGGCGACCCAAAGTTCTTCTACCAACTCCCCTCAGTCTCCTGTACTTTCCCCAGAGCCCGCACAAGACCCCCATCAGTCGGGCCCAGGTCCACTGCCTCCAATTGCCATAAATATCGAAAACGACATAAAAATGTTGCTATTGACTTCTGGGGTCGATGTGTCAAAACTAGTCGTAAGTCCAAATCCTTATGTTTGCAGTTTAACCGCAATATTTAAATTTTGGCTAAATAGCAATTCATTGTCGAAAGTCACAATGTGATTCAAAAGCAGCGCACCGCCATATTTTTCCTCCAGCATGAGGTCGCTAAGTTACACAATGTGCTCGGACAATACCGTGCAATCTCGCAACCCCCCCCCACACCCGTTGAAGTTTATTCCCCCCAGCATTCAGGTCTCCATCGTGAGGGAGCCACATTCTTGAACGACAGTTTCTAGATATCTGGATATTGGATTTATGAGATGCATGGACATTGCTTTATGGCGTATGAATACATATATTCCTTTCGCACACATTTGGTCTGATTTCTGAAGGCGAGACAATATTTGAGAAGATGTTGTGATGCCACATAGTGTGTTTCCAAACTTGCTGTTCGGTCCGAACAGCATTAGTGCCGACTCGACTCACCAGTCAACATGTTAGCAATTTGAAGAAGTCTAGTGTTAGTGTGGCTTGGCATCGCTTTTCCCCAAATATGTGCAGTACTTACACATATATATAAGTACAGAGGATCAGCCACCTAGTACCTACTTCGTCCTAATTTGATGGCGCCACCAGTACAGTCAGATGTTGATGCTACCTCTCCAGAATCCTCTGATACCGAGAATAACGTAATGCTTAACATCAACACCTCTCGAGCTGACTTGCTCAAGGTAAATACGAGTTGATTCACTGCTTGATGTGATGCTTGTCTGATCATGTGATTGTGTTTGGAGATTGCCCGACAGTACCAGGCTGAGAAAAACACTGCCCGAGCGGAATTAAAGATTCTCAATCGCAAGCTTGCAGATATCACTAACGATGATGATGACTCTAGTCATAGACCCAAACGCAGGAAGACTCGACAAATTTCTCCACCTGCAGGCTCAGATGAAGAAGATACCACCGACACAAGCAATCGTGCTAATGAACACTTTGTATACCAAGCTGGGCATAAATTCTTTCTCATCTATGCTCCTTGGCTTCGTTCAGGCGACGATCTCTTCGACATTGATGTCAACATGCGTTACAATTCTGCTGAGAGGTTTGAAAACGACAAAAACAAGTCTCAGGGTCAGTTACAGGAAATTATCAACCTCCTTCAGGCAAAATTTCAGTCACAAGCTTTACGGCAGAAATGGCTTCGGCGGCAAGTCAGTTTTTTCTGTATGTTTAGGATGGTGCTGTACTCATGAATCACTTGGTACTAGTTTATAAATGGTCTCAATGCCCAACGGCATAATACTGCAAGTCGGATCCGTCACAACTGTGCATCCATCCTGGGTGTGTCTGAGACAGACCTCCTTAAAGCTGATGTCAGGAAGACCAAGTTTCGTGAGGAAATTGGATGGGTAAGTGAAAGCGGAGTATATTCAAGTGTTGATGTCCCAATCCTCCACAAAACTTGGGGTGGCGAATACGCACTTTCTTCTGTCTTTCTTAATCCAAAACTCATGGGGGTAAGGCTTTCAAATATTTTCCTTTTGCCAAACTTTTGCTGATTATTTCTGTATTCAGTTATATGTTGCCCTTATTCGTGGGCCTAGCGCCGCAAAACACTTCATGAATGGCGATTTATTTCATCCCCAAACTGAGACAATGGCTCGCATCCATAACATCCGCAACATCACACCAGGTGCAATTGCCACATGCAGCATACTTGTATGTCCTCAGATTGCTCAAATCGATGACCTTGTGATTCTAATGGTTTTATACAGGTTCGTTGGGCCCTTTCAGCCGATGAAACCCTTCAAGAAGTAGGATCAAGTACCGGTATACGTTACTTTAGTGACTATGAAGAATATCTAACAATCATCGAGACCGGCCTACGACAAAAGAAAAAAAGTATCATTAATGTCATCAAGCAGTGGGATGAGAAGATATTCCCGGAGACCGAGTCAAGCCTTGTGAAAGGAAAGAAGAGCAACGAGAATGGTGGTTTGAAGAAAGCAATGGATCTTTTGGCAGCCGATTCAGAAGAAGAAGATGAAGAAGAAGCAGAAGACGAAGAAGAAGAAGACGAAGAAGAAAACTAGTAGAATCAGGTTCAGAAAGCAGTACTCCATCATTTCTTGTTTCGTCAATGTTATGTAGCGGCTACTGGTAGTGATTGAGTTTAATATGGTGTCAACCTATAGTTACTTTTTTGCACAGATATTAAACAACATTTTAAATATTGTGGACAATTTTTGACTACTGTCCTAACTTGCCTGATCAACATTCACATGTGCGATCATGAAGAGCAATTTGGGTATCTTAGTACAAGCAGAAGTAACTATTGTAGTCATCAATATGCCTTTTTAGTGCCAATTAGGCGTATAAAAGTGATCATGGCTGGAACATCTTTCAACTAGTGATGATGGCGAGTCAGTTTTGTAATTTCTATACCATGAATACAGCCTGACATTCCTTTTCAGTATCGATATAGGGTATGGCAGTAATAACTAATGACATGTCTTCTCAGTCTGAGATATAGGCAGTCAGACTTGTAATTCTTATGCTATGAATAAAATTTGATACAGCTTATCTATACCTATTAGAAGAATAAAGGCAATAATTATTGATGTGTTGTCTCAGCTTCAGATATGGAGAGTCAGTCTTGCAGTTATTATACTATGAATGGAACCTGATATGTGCTATATGCCCCTGTTAGGGGAATCATGGTGAATTCATCTTACAACTGTTATGCAACAAACACAGCTTGTCACACTTATAGAAACCTTCTGACACTGACAAGATACCCAAAAATCTTATTGCCTTATCGGCCCATATGGGGACTTATTTGCCTGTACATGTTTTTCTGAGATTTTCCGACAAAGTATCTCGTGTCAAGGATCCTGAGTACCGCAATTTACGACGAAAGCATACCGAGAATATCAGAGATAGTAAACCCGGTAGCAGAGGTCAGCTTCTTTGAAAAGCTTGCACGCGTACCAGCGGCACCCGGACCTAATACAATGGTGAGTCCATTGGCATTTAGTGAAAGCACCGCAAGCGCACACACCGGTGCTGTCGAACTCGGCAAAGAGGACGTCGTCTGTGTTGGGTGTCGCGGTCGACCAGATGGACCACCCTGCGGGGTTGATGTGCGCGCCGAGGACGGAGTTGGTGTACACCACCCTGGCGGTGTCTAGAAAGGAGTGGCAGCAGTGTTAGCTGCGGTGCGTGCAGTGACGAGAACGAGTGAAACGCGTACCAGTCCATGGGCGGCCCAAAAAGACATGTCCTGTAACGGTGTTGTACATTGAGACCTTCTCTTGATTCACCTATAGGCAGGCCGCTCACCGCTGGTCCCAGAGGCGGCATTCGGGCCGAGGACTATATTCGACTGGTTAATTACAACTTTTAGAATGTTGAATGTGAGCGAGTGTGTTGCATGCAATGTACGTAAAACGGAGCGTACAAATCCCGTCTGTGGAGCTGCTGGGTCCGTCCGCTGTGATGCAGCCAGCGCCGATAGAGGAGATCGTCACATTCTGGAAGAAAGCGTGCCCGTGCTGAATTCAACACGCGATGTTGTGAGCATGACTGGCGAGTCCATGTCTCATATGAATTACCTGTCCGAATATGAAGTCGACGGCCTGTGGGTATACGGAGTGGTCAATAATATACGAAGGACAATACAGAGCGCAGACGCCTCACGCCTTGGATGAACGAGTTTGCGCTATTAATACAGGAGGATTAGCATGTGGGCACCGGGGTACGAATCAGTGCGTACTAGAATTGCACTCCGGTCTCAGCGAGCACGGTATCCTAGATTAAAAAGGCCCAAGGCGATTTATATTAGGCAACACCCGCTAAATTGGTGTATCAGCACACCTGAAAGCTGCTGAATGACACCCCATAGTATCCTTGCTGCGTACCACTGGCGCTAACAGCAAGCGCCTGGCCATTGGTGGTAGCTTGGCCAAACTATGCCCGTAGGTCAGCCCTGCCTTTGAATCAAAAATTCCCACAGGCATCGACGCACCGCGTTCACTAGATTCACGTTGTATAGGTTGAAGTTGGCCTTGTTGACTTGCAATGTCTGAATGCAGGTCCCTTAGGTCGCACCAGCGCCATTTATAGACCAATGACTGACCGCAGAGGCGGCGTCCGTCCCAGACTGCTCCAACGACTCGGAGTGCGTGATGGTGACGGTGTTCTTGAGGTACGTCGTCGTGTCCGTGGTGGAGCCAAATATCTGATGCACTGGATGAGAAGCACCCGGTAGCAGGAAGACCATGAACGCACCGTCAGCGGCCCTGTGCGGCTGATCACGACCTGCTCGGAGTACGTCCCTGGAAAGAGTTCAGGGTAGGGGTACGAATTCACGCAGCGATAATAAGTGATATGACGTACCTGGGAATATGAAGATGGTACGGCTCGAGCTGTCGTTCGGCAATGAGTTCACGGCGGCTTGAACGCTCGTAAACTCCCCAGACGCAGGGTTGCTCGGGCGTACGACAACAGCGCCAGACGGCGGCGACGTACGGGATCCGCGCCGCTCCAACTGCTGCAGGGGGCTAGCTGAGGCCAGGAGGCCCAGTGCTAGTGTCGCGAGGATGGTTTTGAAAGCAAAACCGAGCATCTTCGTGGCTAAAAAGTGCGCGATGCATGTTGCATGCGACAAACGACATAGTTATAGGCAGACCAGATGGGATCAGATGATGCGGCGCGGGGGAAATATGGGAATTTAGAAGAGGAGGATCGATTAATTGAAGGTGCAGAGTCCAAGTTATTATTGGCTGCTACCACTCTCTCGCGGGCTGGCATCTACCGGTTTGCAAATGAGGCGGCGTGTCGGACAAGGGAAGGGTCAGTGGGTAGTTTCGGCTAAGTTTGAAAGTTTCCGTGAGAGCTAGCCCACACTGCGAAATTTGAGGGTCGGTTCTGCCTGTTCCAATGTCTAATGGCGAGATTTTTGTAACAAAGATCGAGTACGCTGGACGCATGTAAATTCACGTGCCGTTTGCCAGATATTGCTGCAATATAATGCATATATGCACCCTGGTCTTGCAAAAGACCTTAAAATAACGATCCACGAATACTCCAAACCTGTTAATTCAGCAGGTATTCTAGATGACGCCATTTGCAGCTAGGCCACGACGGTGTCGGAGATTGCTGCGAATCGATTTTTCATGGGCCGCCAGTTGACATCACTCGTACAGACAGCTGACGTTGTTATTTTTCCGAGGGCGCATCGTGAGTGGTCATGAAACGCAGCCAACTAACCAGCCTAATTCAAACGCGGTCCCCGAGCAGCCTGGCAATAGGTTTCAGAACAAGTAGAGGGAGCCGACACGGTTTGCCACAAGCGTGAGGTGCAAGAGAAATGGCAGTCCAGAGCAGGTAGAGAAACGCGAGTTCGTGCATCCTGGATCTCAAAGACATACTAGTAAACCATGTGGTACGAACACCCGGCTCTTTTGACTTTGTACAGTGCATAGTGAGAAGTCACGGCGCAAAAGCGACGGACCAGAAACTGCCACGCGCCGCGCAAATATTCACAAGAATGGGCCCGGGACTGCCGTAGGTTGACACATGCTTGCGCATTCTCCCAGGAATGATCCGGTTCGTGGACGAAGGTTGACAGGCACTACAAGCTGGCCGCTGCAGCCTGCATGTGGGCGTCTGGTATGTAAGCAAGTAGTTATGGAGGAGTCAAATTGACAGTGAAACGGACAGTCAAGTTCAAGTTCAAGCTAAGGAGTCACATAACGGTACTAACGGTTGTTTTTGTTTGGCAAAAAGCTACACGTGACTTGAAGAGTTTTGAGATGGTTTGCCTAAAGCGTAAGGTAATTTCCATCTGTATATACATCATAGCAAGGTCGAAAAAAACCCTTCGAGAAATAATTTGAAATTCCAATATGTTAGGCAGATTTTACTTATCAGCCGTCATGCATCGTCTACGTCGTCTAAAGTTTTTGCTGTCTTTCAAACAAATGAGGAATCCACTCATGAGGCAAAGTCGGAGCCTTACAATGAGATCAGCGTATGAAAATCATAGATAGCATAGAGTCACGAACTCAAAATATCAGACATAGTGAAGCCAGAGATAGAGATCAGCTCTGTCGAGAATTAGCGTGCACCCTGCTGCTCACGGCCCTGCATTGGCGAACTCGGCGAAGAGAACATGGTCGGTGTTTGGAGTTGCGGTCGACCAGATGCCAGACCACCGTGTGGGGCTGACGCGTGATCCGAGAGCTGAGTCATTGAATACCACTCTGGAATTGTGCATGGATGTCAGTAAAATGATTTTGGTAAAGCTGGGACCCGAAAAATGCACTCGCCTGGCGGTGTATATCGTACACCACACACATTTATTACATCAAAAACAATAAGCCATTTGAAGAAGACAAGACAAATGGCGTACCAGTCCAAGGGCATCCCAGAAATAATACGCGACCTACGCAAAGTGTCAATATGACACTGGACAGTCGTACTTTCGTACTTTATTAATAAACGAGGACGGGCGCTTAAGTGCTTACTGCTACATAGTTCCAGGTGCTGTATTTGGAGAGAGGTCGATGTTTGACTGGTTTATCACAAATACGAAGGGTACATGTGAGACGGAGGGGCGTGTGATATATTATAGATCACTGAAAATCATGGAGTTATATAACAATAAATTGCCTTACACCCTCGATGAGAGAGTTGGAACTATTAACATGTCAGTAATCAAGTAAAAGAAAGCTGCATAGTTCCCACAAGGCTATTTTCTCACATTGTAAATGTATACTAGTTTTGTAAAGACTGAGACGGATCACTTGTGTCCCTTTGCGCACTCAATGGTCGATCAGAATTTGCCGAAATGTTGCCTGAAGTTGAAGGGTGATTGCGTAGTAGGCCTTGCTAGGTACGGACAGGTGGAGTCGGCGTTGATGGAGTCCGACGATTAAAGATGGCGGCTAGATGAATTCAAAGTTATATGCCAAACGGGTGCCTGTTACAAAGAAAGTCAATACAAACATTGCCACTCCAAGCCCACGATGGGGTCCTTTGTAGGTCATTTATACCTGATATGGTTATCGATTATCCCAATTTGGGCTGAAGTATGATGTAATGGGGTCCATACTCGGCTTTGCGAACTCTCCGACGTCGAACAGATCGTGATCAAAAGCAGCTCCGAGCAATTAGCGAGAGTGACTCTCAACGCGCTTATTGGTCAATTCAGTAAACTTTGCAAATTTGTAAACGACAAGACCTCAGGTTCAAACGTTCGAGATTGACGCTAGCAACTTGGAGAGTTCATCAGATTTACTTGACAGGGTATGTACATATTCCCTTTATGTTTGCATATCCCCGCGTCCGTTCTGAGATATCACACGCGTTACGCCGGCATCAGTATTCGAGCGATGGTGACCCTCAGGCTTTTCCTGCCATTTTCTCCTGGAATCCTGAGGTTCAGGACTCAGGAGATGATCATGACCGAACTTAGTCCCGAACAAGGGCGCTTACATGAGGCACACAGAATTATCACTCGTAGGCATCAATAGCCTAGGCACAAAAATTATATATAAGATGAGAATGATTGAGCTGTTACAAGACAACTAAGGACAGCCCACTTCAAGTTGCAGCCCACTCAGAATTGACTCAGAACAAACAACATATATTTTCAATGTCTGATAACCCCAATCCCGAGCCTTCTGATCCAACGACCTCCGGGAAGGACCTCAAGGCAACAGAAGGCGGAGCCAAAGCCGCTGTCGACCATATTTCTGCCATCTCTTATCAAATCCGTGAGGCCATTCGTGCCGCTCTACCCGGACCCCTTGAGCAAACTCTCACGATCATGGTACCCGGAAAGGTCGTCAACTTCGGTGAAGCCATTTACATCTGATTCGTGCTTCCAACCACTGACATGAGGCTGTTCATTCTTTTTCAATAGAGGACTACGAAATATTATCTCATGAACACGTTCTCCCTCTTCATGTCGAGCTCTCCCAGGCCAGATTGTGTGACGACATGCCCGTCATTGCCCCTGTGCAGCTAGGGCCCAGCGGTCGGTCTGTGGCACGGTCATATGTCGACGCCATTAGCAAACTTGTTTCCGACGGTTCGCCCCTTCTTCATATGTCCTCTATACGTCTCTAACGCCGTTCAAAACAGTCAGCTACATGGGCCTCGATCAGAAAGCCCTGAACGACGACCAGAAGCAGTTTAAAAAGGCGATGGACTTCCTCAGCGCACCTGTTCGGGACAAAGGTGGCAAGACCAATATCGAGGTCTATACAGACTGTCAGGCCAAGTATACGACAGTTGTTCAGAATAAAACAAAAGCGTTCAACGGTGCCTTGGAGGAGGCTCAAAAGCTGCATGGGGCAAATACCGAATTGGTCGACGGAGTCTACAACAAGTGGGTCGAGGAGAACGCTCGCGTTTGGCGTAACCACGTGCAGGCAGCCTACATGAATTGGGTCATCACTGGAAGAAAGGAAGAAGTTGAATTTTGGTTTGCCATCGTTGACCAGGACTCTGCTATGTCTCGCGTCGAACAGAGCAAGGTGTGCTATTCTTTTATTCTTGGGATGCCGTGCCAACAACTTTCTCACACTCCATCTATTCCATAGGAAGTTATGCGCTGGGCTGTGGTTCAGGACTCGGATGGGTCCTCCGAATATCAGAAGGTTACGCTGGAGCCTAGAAATTGGTTTGTTTATCTGTTGTCCGTCGGTGCCTTCACTTGCTGATTGACAGCTATTTCTTAGGGCAAATCTGTGCAAGCAGAAAATGCTGCAGAGTGGCTCAAAAACTCGGAGTCTTGATTGGTATACATTTGAACTTGGCCGACTTGAACAGCAACGTGCATTGCTTCAGTCGCTACAAAATGTATGTGAACACCTTTCCGTCAACGATAAAGTTTAACGCTTGGATACCCTGGTACCCAGAACCCTCCAAAATTCCAAGTTTCAGCAGAAGAGACGGCTAAAGACAAAGCTGTTTTGGAAAAGGCTGGTACGACTTACCAGGATGCCATGGATGACTATGTCAAGGCGAAAAACACTTTGGACAATACACCTGAATTGAAAGAGGGGGAGACGTAAGTCAGTTATAAAATGCGACATTCCCATCAAACTCCATGTTTTGTAGGGCTGTTAAGGACAAGCCGACCCGTGAAAAAGCGACAAATGACTTGAAAACCAAGTCGAAGGCACTGGCTCAAGCCGAGGCGGATTTGCGGAAGGCTAAAGCAGACAGTCTGGGGTTGACAATCAAGACTTCTTCTAACAATTCGGTAGACACAATGGTTGGGAAGGGTGGCTACATTGAATCCCAGATCACGGACGTTGATGCAAAGATCAAAACATACAATGGCATTATCGACGCCTGGTACACAACGGGGCCGGGGGTCCAAGAAGCAAGGGGGGACGGGCTTCTTGAGGACACTGCCACACAAGCGAAGTTACCTACCGCTCTCCCAGATCCTGAGATCAGTCTACCAGCTGATCAAGGAAAATCCAAGTCTATGGGCGACTTCTTCACGTCCATCAACGTCTCGGTTTCCCAGAGTAGCTCCAAGACATCCACCACATCATCGACTATGGCGTACGGCGGGGGGGTTTCTGCGTCGTACGGTATGTTAGGCGTGTCCGCTGGCCTCGAGCACTCGGATGCGCATACAAGCGCCATGTCCGAGCTTGCGAGCTGCGACGTCGATATTTCTTTCGAGGTCATGCGCGTTGATATCTCCCGGTCATGGCTTCGTTCGGAACTGTTTTACGACTCCCATCTTCGTCCAGGACCTCATGTCAAGTTTGTGATCATTATTGTATTATTTGCACCAATTGTATCCTGATACATCTTTGACAGGCTCTCCCCGGGTCCTTACAAGCTCAAGGCCCTCCTGGAACGCTCACTTCCCGGGAAAAGTGCGGAGGAAATGCAGAGGGAACTTGACGTATACAACACTTTCCCCATGTATCCAACTGGCGCGTGTATTGCAAGTTCGTCCTAAATGTTTGCTGACACCTACCCTTCCAGCTTTCTATGTCGCGGCGAATGTTATCCTTGAAATCAAAGGGAGTACTAGCCGCCTCCAGTCCTACATGAATACGAGCAGCACTTCGGGGAACATAGGCGTTAGCTACGGCCCTTTCAATATAAATGCCTCGTTCAGCAAGTCCGACTCTGACGCGTCAAGCGAATGTAAAGCCACATCTACCGGTTGCCGGTTCGTTTTCTTTCATTCTGACACGTCGACAATTTGCTTACTTGTCCCAACTCCTAGTATCACTGTAAAAGCTCCCCAAATTATTGCATGGGTGTCGAACATTCTCCCAGCCCTGCCACGTCTTGAAAGTTCGCCTACCTGGTGATTGCGAAAGATATGTTAGTTTTTGGGAAGTTTGTTCAACTGCCCAGACACTTGTATACTTGTATGAGATTCGAGCTATTGAGATTACGGTTGAATATATTTGTGAAACTTGGCGGAGCTAACCCTTCAATTAAAGTTGATCGTATACCAGCCTGCTTTGGGACTCAGAACTTCACGGCGTAAGCACTTAAAGCAGAACTCGCCAGGAACTTGCTAGGAACAGTTAAGGCACACAATTTACACGCATGTATATAAGTCAGGACTCACCGTGATGTCCCATACGATACAACTTCCAACACCGCCTTTCGTGTCACTCTACCCCGGCATTTCCTAACAATGGATGACAACCAGACGCGCTTGAAAGATGGCCAGGAGCGGTATAAGAAGGCAATGGAGTTCCTTAGCGCGCCTGCCCGGGAGATGGACAGCAAGTCCAACGTCGAGGTTTATACTGAACATCAAGCCAAGTATACCGCAGCCGTCGCGAAGAAAGACGAGGCATATAGACACGCTCTTGAGAGGGCGCGCAGGGAAGAAAGGGACCACCCTGAGCTATCTCAAAAGATGTACAGCGATTGGGTCAAGGAGAATGCCCCCTTTTGGCGGAGCCACATTCAAGAGGCATACATAAACTGGATCAAGATGGGAAAGAAGGAGGAGGTGGAGTACTGGTTTGCCACCATTGGTCAGGACTCCGATGTATCTCGGAATGAGTAAAGGAAGGTGTGTATCCGTCATCCGATTCTTCTTGAGTTTGTGAGGCTTCCGTCAAGGCGTTCTTATATTCTGTCGCCAGGAAATTATGCACGGGCCTATAGGCTGGGGGTAACAAATTTAATTGAGATCTGAAAAAACATATGTACCTGAAAGAAACCGCTGAATATGTAACCCCCGTCCGCGCGCGCACTGCTCAGAATAAGGGCCGTAAGTTGAATTCGTGAACCGTGAGTCGAAAACGTGTTGCGCAAGCTTAAAGTAGAAAGGTGGCCGCTAGCGTTGCTGTGCAAGCGCAAGAAGATCCACTAAGGCATAAGTTTTTGTTCAAATGTTCAACTGCGTTGCAGAAGCGTTCACGATTTGTTTCAAGAATCAAGAGTGCCAGTCAAGGCAAAGTCATTGTCAGTAAAGTGCCACGTGACTGACAATGACCACGTCGTTTAGCGCGAGATTATCCTGCTTTCGACGCTCATCCTGTTCTTACTTCTTGAAGTTCTTCTGACTCTTACCCGACTTTGGTAAACACCGCCAACCATATTGGATATCTGATACGCTCCAAAATAAACTGGTCTATCTTGTTTTCTATTTTTTGCCCCAGCCAACTTTCGCAGCGATGAGCGCATATATTCAGGAGCTTTTGGAGGGAAAAATCGTACGAAATGTTTGACCCATTCTCTGGGAACCTTGATCTTACCGGAAGTTAGGACTTTGACGGACAAGCCATGGTAGACCTCGTTTCGAGAGTGACGCTAGGTGCTGCTACAGTAAGTGCTCTTCTCTAGGATGTTTCTGCGAATGTTCTCTCGTGGAACGTACCTCGGTCTCCCGCCGCTTTGCGGCATCTGCTCTTACGTTCAGTGCATTGACCTTCGTACGTTTAGATTCTGGCGTTTGGCCTAGGTTTCGCCCTCCAGGACCTTCGCGTCACCTTTGGAATTGTAGGCGCAGTGACAGTGGTCTTAGCTCTGGTACGCCCAATCTATAATGCCATCCTTGTACGCGCTCTAAGCAAAGTATCAGGTATTGCTGCCCCCTTGGCCTATGTTCAACAAACACCCAGTAAAATGGTTGCCCAAAAAGTCAAAGTTGCAATAAACGAGCGGCCCTCGAGTCAGCGTTTATGCATTATGGCCCATGTATACCTGCCTTGCTGTATTTCTGTATCATACCCCGCTTTCAAGCTCTTCTGATTAGACTTGCGCCGTTTGAATTGGCTGCATCGGCATCACCCCTGTCCCCGAAGTTCATCACACATTTCTCATCCCCGCTGGTCGCGGTGCATGTATCGTCGACAGTGTGGATACAAACTGATGGGCGTCCTGTTGGTGGGATAGACGTGCTGTGAGAGTGGGAAAGATTTTACCCTCGAATTCCACGGGCCATAGAAATGTCGTTCACAACGAGCTCGCGGTGCGCGCTCGCAGACAAGCTGCACGCTTTTTTTCTGTAATTTCCCTTCTGATGCGTTCGCGGTTTTGTATCCATTCTTTGATACGCGACGGTCGACTAGTTTACTTCTGGGACGATTCGAGGTAGGACTCAACTGGGGTCAACGGCGGCCTAATTCCACTCCGAGCCCATACGCGGCTGCGCATTGGATCAATTGATGGCCTGGTGACGGACAGCTGCGTGTCGCAGAATAGCTATTCATTTTGCATACGGTTGTCGTAGAATTAGCAGTTGAATTTGTTCTTCGCGAGAGCGGGATCGGTGGCGGGAACATTTACAAATTGGTGACCAGGGCCGCCGTTGGGGCCGAAAGTAAATCCCACACAAGAATAATATGTCGGAGCCCCTTGGATCTTGACCTCCAACTTTCTAGCTTGACCTTGGTTTGCACCGTCCGACCCGTCCGCTCCTTTCTGTAGCCGTTGCAAGCACAGCGTCCATCCTCCAATTTCCATCAAGCGCGGTGCACGGACCCTACAGCATCCAGCACTCAGCATGACGAGCTACCCGACAGCCCTTGCTCCGCAGCTCAACCAAGTGCCCGAAGATGCCGTCGCAGGGCACGTAACGCCGTCTCATGGAGGCATGATCGGCGGCCACGAGTTTGATATGGCCATTTCGCAGCCACAACAACAACCGGGCCAGCAGCAAACGGTCAACCATCATACCACGGCGACAGCGCCCAGGGGTGCCACCCCGAACTCGCACCGACCACGCCCCGTTTCAATGCCTCCTCAGGCGTTCGCTGCGCCAGCTACGCCTACAGCAGTGGCTTCTACCAACACCAGCTCGACCGACGCAAGAGACCGGTCTCAGCCTACCGCCGACGAGAACAGGGAGCGGCGGCGGCACAGGGATGAGCACAGCACCGCTGGCAAATCCAGCCGTTCGAACAGGATACTGGGCGACTACACGCTCAGCAAGACGCTCGGGGCTGGCAGTATGGGAAAGGTGAAGCTGGCGACGCATAACATCACAGGGGAAAAGGTGCGTGAAGTGATGTAGCATACGTTGTGGGGCCTCAACCCTTCTATTGTAGCTCGCTGTCAAGATTCTGCCTCGGGTTCATCCAAATCCACCGCCTCAGGCAAACGGAAACACCAGCGCCAGCGACTCTGCCACACGGCAGGCCTCGCGAGACGCCTCGAAGGAGATACGAACGCTACGAGAAGCTGCCCTTTCCATGCTCCTATACCACCCATATATTTGCGGAATGCGCGAGATGATCATCCATCAGCACCACTACTACATGGTGTTCGAGTATGTGAACGGCGGGCAGATGCTCGACTACATCATCAGCCACGGGCGACTGCGGGAACGCGTGGCCAGAAAGTTCGCCCGACAAATCGGGAGTGCGCTGGAATACTGCCATCTCAATAATGTGGTCCATCGGGGTAGATCCTTTCTGCTCGCTGCGGGCGTTCCGACTGCTGACTCTCCTTCTAGACCTCAAAATAGAAAACATTCTCATTTCGCAGACCGGCAACATCAAAATTATCGATTTCGGCTTATCAAATCTTTACGACCCCATAACGCATCTGGCTACGTTCTGCGGATCGTTGTACTTTGCAGCCCCTGAGCTGCTCAACGCGCGAGTGTATACCGGACCGGAGGTAGATGTATGGAGCTTTGGTGTCGTCCTTTACGTGCTGGTCTGCGGAAAGGTCCCGTTCGATGATCAAAGCATGCCAGCGCTGCATGCGAAAATCAAACGCGGGCTCGTTGAATATCCTGTCTGGCTCAGCGCTGGTAAGTCAGTCGTTGGTTCCCTTATCTGCGCGCTGAACTCTCTTTTCAGAGTGCAAGCACTTGCTTTCTCGGATGCTGGTCACCAACCCTGCGAATCGTGCCACTCTTTCTGAAGTTATGAGCCATCCATGGATGGTCCGGGGGTTCAGTGGCGCGCCGGCTATTCATATGGTGCATCGTGAGCCCCTGCGCGCGGAGGAGCTTGATCGCCAAGTAATCAAAGGTATGACTGGGTTCGAATTCGGAACGGAAGACGAAGTCGAAGCAAAACTGGTTGAGATCCTCGAATCAGAAGCGTATAACCGAGCAGTTCAACACTGGGAACGCAAGCGCAGCACGAATAACCTCAACGGCAACGGTGCCCGCTGGGGTGAGTCGGTGTCAAATTCGAGCCTCGCAATGTCGTTCGACAGCAAGACAGAATCATCTGGGCCAAAAAAGTCGCGCCGATTCTCGGGATTCGACTATTACAGACGCAAGCTGTTTTCACCCGTAACGTCCACCTCAGGGAGCCCATCTAGTCATTCACCACCCAATTCTCACCATCATGTCGCTCATCCGTCGTTTTCAGATTCGAATCGCGAACCCATGGACCCAACAAAAGGTTTCCATCCCTTACTTTCGATGTACTACCTCGCACGCGAGAAACTCGAGCGCGATCGCGTCTACGGCCCGGGCCAATTCGCCAGCTCACAACTATCGATCTCCGGCGAGCCTGCGCACCCAGCTGCCCTCGCCGTCCCCACCCCCGTCGACGACGGTTCGTTGCGGCAACAACAATATAACGCCGCCACGGCGACCAGCGCGCGGAAGGACCCGCTTCCCTCCGCGCGGACCAAGGCCGACTACAGCATGCCGCTGCCGCGCCTCCCCGCGCCGGAGACGCTGCACTTCTCTGGGATGTCGTACGACAACACCGTTGCGCCATCGCCGACCTCGCCGTCGTTCGCCCAGCCGCGCGCGCGCGACCCCGGACTACCGCCCCCGTCTCCCTCGGCTGTGCAGCGGCAGCACATCGAGATCGACCAGAGCGCGCTTGGCCCGAAGCGTGGGCTGCCGCGCGCGCCGCCGCCGAGCACGCACCGGCGCAGCCACAGCATGAGCCAACGCCCGACTGCGCTTGTGCGCGGGTGGGGCGGCATGTTCGGTGGCGGCGACGCGGTCGACGAACAGGGTGTGCAGCAGCACACTGCCGTGCGCCCGCCGGAGCCGCCCGCGACCGCCGGCCCGGAGCTGACGAGCTTCCAGGAGCGCGCCGAGGCGGCGGAGCGGGAGAAGCACCACGAGCACGCGCCGTCACCGTTCTCGTCGGGCGCAACACTCGTGCGCAAGTTCGGGAGTATGCTCGTCGGCGGTGGGCGCGGGGACGAGAGCCGGCGCCACGGAACCGCGTCGGGTAAACGGGGTACGATCCTCGGCGGGCTGTCGCCCTCACCCCGCCCGTCCGCGGAGGAGAGGGAGAAGGAAAAGGCGGCCATCCCAGAAGGGGTTGTGGATGACGCCGAGAGCTCGCCGACGCTCGCATCGCCCGCGGCGACCAAGACGCTCAGCCAGAGCGTCAGCCAGCCGATTGGGAATGTGCACCGGCGCGCGGCGACGATCCTTGATCCGCAAGGCCGGGCGAATCGCCACGAGCGGCGCACGAGCACGGGCTCTGCACTCATCGGCAGCTCACCCGGGGGTACGATTGGGCGCAACCGCCGGCCATCGACGGGGTACAGCAGCTCGGCCGTACGGCCCATCACAGAGCGGCTCTTTTCTAAAGCGGAGCCTGAGCCTGAGCTGGCCGAGAAGCGGGAAGAAGACGATGGGGGACAACAGAATGACGAAGAGGGAGCAGAAGGGCAGGAGGAGACGTTCAAGGAGGAGGATGAACGTCACACGAGCGAGAAAGACTTCAAGCCAATCTTTTTGAAAGGACTCTTCAGGTATGATATATTTTTCTCCCAATATTATGTTAACTGACTTGTACTCTATAGCGTTGCGACGACGTCCACTAAGCCGCCCTCCGTTATCAAAGCTGATATCCGCCGCGTCTTGGACAGGATGCAAGTTCAGTATCGGGAAAACAAGGGGGGGTTCGAGTGCATACATCTCCCCTCCATCGATATGTCCACCCTCGATCCGCATGCGGCCAGGAATACGCAACACACTCAGCAGTCTTCATTCACATCGGGCGAAACGTCGCCCATGACGCCTGTTCAGAGTCGGCCATCTATCGTCAAGAAGGCGTCAAAACTATCGTTCGGTATGAAGCGCGACAAGGGCAAGGACCGCGAGCAGTCCATGGATAAGAAGGAGGAGAAAGAAAAGGAAAAGGAGAAAGACCCGTCTAGTCGCCCGTCCGGAGGCACACTAATGACAACAGCGAGCAGTGGTTCGTCGTCCTTCTTCAATGTTTCCTCAAATCACACCATGGTTGCTGCAGCTGAGAACCAGCCACAAGCAAACGGGCTGTCTCCTCCATCGTCCTATATGGCTGACGTTGAGGTATCCCCGCCTCGGTCTCACTCACCTGCGATCTCCAACAAAACCAAGGTCCTGCCGCCCATCCCACGCGACTTCGCTATCCAGCCGACACCGCCCCAGCAACAAAGCTCCAGCCCCCTGCCAACAGGTGAGATCGATCGTGAATTGTTCGAGAGCATGGGCAACAATAGCCTGAGCGTGCGCTTTGAGATCAATATCGTCAAGGTACGCTTCATGATGTTTTTCTGCGAAGGTTGGCTCATTCATTCTTGATTTAGGTGCCCTGGCTGCCCTTGCACGGTATCCAGTTCCGCCGCGCGGGCGGAGACGGCTGGCAATACCAGATGCTAGCCAGGCGTGTCCTGACTGAACTCAAGTTATGACAGGCGAATATTCAAACTCCCTCGCCACCTCCTATCCTTTACTACTAAACCCCACCAACCGTACACACGTCTACCACCACGGTTCGCTTATCCTAATTGCGCTTCATTGTTTTTTTTCTCTTTATCCATGGTCGCTTTTTATGTCTCTCTGCCTCTTTTGCCTCTTTACATGTTCTCAGCTTTTCGCCGGCTTGCTATTAGTTTCTACTTGGTTTATTTATTGGTACGCTCACGAGACAGCTCCGTCAGGTCGCCATAATGCGTGTTTGGAATACATAACGACGAATAATGAAATGCTTTCTGCTGTAGGTGCTTCTAATGCCCCTGTGCCAGATCACAACGGTCCGTGCGGTCCGCGTAAGCCGTGTCATGAGAAATTAGAAGTGGGCTTCCTCCCTTGCCAAAGCTTTCTCCCTTCCCACAACCAATTCTTATAACCACGACATACCCCTTGGGCCTGATCTGCCAATTCAAAGGAACAGCTCTTCTGGCGATATCCGGGCTGCTCTCGCCCTAACACTATTTTGGACTAAGTGCTCGAGTCTGCGGATTCGGCTGGGTCCAACTTTGACGTGGATTCGAAGCTTGCGATGCTCTGCGTGAATCACAGGTTCCATAGAAAAGCGTAGTATATGTTTGGATGGCTTCGACGTCACGGTCTGTGTATGGCTACACGAGGCTTGGAGTTGGGGCTCAAAACCGGGCCACGTACGTTCTTGTCCCCTCTTCTTCTGCAAGCAGCATCATTGACTTGTTCTGCAGGATGTACGAGCGCGATGGGAGACCTTACTTTGGAATGACGGGTACGATGCTCAATGTGTGGGTCACAGTTGCTTGTACCACAGCAATGACCCTGTTTGGTGAGATGCTGTCGGCTCTATTTGCTCCAGAGATGCCATTGTTTATTTAAGTATATCAAGGTTATGATCAGGGTGTTTTTGGCGGAATCATCGTCACTCCGAGCTTCCTGCAGACGATGGGGAATCCGAACCCAAACCTTCAGGGCACTATCGTTTCTCTATATGACATTGGGTGGTAAGATATGTTTTGCAGATGATCTTTTGCCGTGCGTACAAATCAGATGTGCTAGCTTCTTTGGGGCTATATCAACTTTCGCATTTGGTGAACGATTGGGTCGCAAGAAGACTTTCCTGATTGGCGTGACTATAATGTCAATCGGAGCAATTCTTCAGACGTGTGCCTTCAGTGTTGCTCAGATGATAGTAGCGCGGTTAATCACAGGTGAAAACTTCTATCGATAATTCCAAAATGCTATCTCTGATATAATTTGACATTGAAAGGAATCGGAAATGGGTGCGTAGTAAATGTCATCATTTCAATGCATACATTAAACGCATCTCACAGTATCAATACTGCTACTGCACCCGTATGGCAGAGCGAGACGTCAAAACCTACGTGGAGAGGCAAGCTAGTCGTGTTCGAGATGATGTGTGTAATTTTCTCAATTTCGGTCAGAACTTCATTGATTGCGTTTTTGTAGTATGAATATAGCAGGTTTTTCTCTCAGTAACTGGATGACTTACGGGTTTAGCTTCGCCTCAGGGAGCATTGCGTGGCGGTTTCCTATTGCATTTCAACTCGTATTCTCCGTCATACTTTTTGTCACTGTGCCTTGGCTTCCTGAAAGTCCACGATGGCTACTCGCTCACGGGTACAATGAAGAAGGCCTCGACATTCTAGTGGCACTCGAGGGCGCGCACGCCACGCCCAAGGACGACCTTATTCTGAATCAAAGAGATGTGATTCTGGAGGCTGTGAGAATCGAGCGAGAGACCGCACCTACCTGGCATGACATAGTGAAGGGGCGCACTGGGGATACTGGGATGATCCAACGTTTGCTACTTGGTGCAGGTGATCATTTGTTCATAAATCTTTTTTTGCTACACCGTCTGAACTTTGCCCAGGAACTCAGTGGATGCAACAATTGGTGGGCATAAATGTTACGAGCTACTAGTGAGCAGGCACATCTATGCGACTAGTTGATGAGACTTAATGCCCTTACAGTCTTCCGCTAGTACTACAAAACTCCGTCGGCCTTTCAAACAACCTCGCGCGCCTTCTAGCTGCATGCAATTCCGTTTCCTATCTTGTTTTCTCGTTCGCGGGACTACTGCTCATTGAGCGAGCGGGCCGAAGGAAGCTGATGATATGGGGTGCCGCTGGGCAGTGTGTGTGCTATATTTTCATATCAGGTCTTCTATCGCAAACAAACAACGCAACACATGGCGTTCAATTTGGAGCCGGCGCAACTGCATTTTTCTTCTTATACTATGTATTCTTCGGAATTTGTTGGCAGGTAACGGTTACTATCAATTGTTGTTCACTTCATGCGATGTTGAAGATACTTCAAGGGAGTACCTTGGTTATACCCAACGGAAATCAACAGTCTGTCTATGCGGACTAAAGGCGCTGCGTTGGGCACAGCATCTAACTGGTATGATCACTCTTTTTATGATAGGTTATTGTGACATATTTTCTGTTGCCTAGGATATCGAATTATATCGTCGTGCAAATTACGCCGACCGGAATAGCTAACTTGGGTTGGCGCTTCTACATAATATGGGCCGTTTTCAATGCTATTTTTGTCCCGGTAGGATATCTCAAGTCACCGTAAATTTTCAAAGTGATTGATCAATATACCCAAGGTCGTTTGGTTTTTCTACCCCGAAACAGCCAATCGCCCTCTAGAAGACATCGATAAACTCTACAGGGAAGACAAATCAATGGTGTTTGTATTTCGAAATAAAGAGGCAACTAGTGTGAACAGACCTCAGCGGTTTGTTGATGAAGATGAGCAAAGGCTACAGATTCTTTTGAGGACAGTACATGAGGACAATATCGAGCCGGAGCCAAAGTGATGTCATTAGATGGAATCCCTAGGTAAGCCTTTGGTCGGGATACACACTATTGTTCAACCTTGCCAATTGACTGATATAACAGCTGTATGATTAGCACATATATAGGCATAGATATATAACCTATTCATCAACGTTCCAAGTCTTGTCTGAGCAGGTCGTTGGCTTTTCCAGAGCGCCTCGTAATGTGAAATGCAAATGGCTTGACATGACTAGCAGACAGCACGAGAATCTTAACAGCTAGCCCAGCAATTATAAGCCCACACGTACCTAACAATTGCTGTGGTGAACTCAACATCAGGCTCGATTATTCGACCGTCAGAATCGACTCCCTTGGATATCTTCAAGACAGCCAAGAAAGTGGCCATCTGTATGAAAATAGTTGCCTCTGCGACGTGCTGTCCAGGGCAGATTCGGCGGCCGAACCCAAAAGCAAGTTCCAGAGGATTGCGCTGTACGTCAGTTGGAGCGGAAACGTCTGCATGGTAAAACCGGTCAGGGTTGAACGTTGAACTTGCATTGCTCGGGGTACTCCTGCGGGTCATGCAACATTTCCCAGATATTTGCAATTACCGTGGTTTTCTTAGGGATGCAGTAGCCCTGTATTCATCGTCCATTGTGGTGCAGTGAAAAAGTCCCATGGGAGATGCTGGAGCCCATCGCAGGACCTCCTTCAAGATCGCCTCGAGGTATGGCATAGATTTTCTATCTTGAATATTCGGCAAGCGGTTTTCCTTCGTAATGACTCCGTCGACCTCGTACTGAGCACGCGATTGTATGTCCGGGTACATCTGTCGCAAAAATTGAATTGCCAATATTTGAGTTAACTTGGTCATATACAGGCCTATCAGCCCATCAGCCCAGGGGCCACCATGTCAACTTAAGAACCTTCTTTTTGAACCATGCAAGGTGTGATCAGACATAACCCACTCCCTCAGGCATTTCTGCCAGTATCTTTGCCTTTAAGTGAATGCTGTAGTATATTTGAGCATATTGAAGAAATTCAGCATCTACTTTCTTATAGGTATTGATAGATAACTGATACCGTTTGACAGGGCATACATGTATTTAGTCGTGCATTTTTGCCCGTATCTTTACCTTTATGTAAATGTTGGAGCATATTGGAGCACATAGAAAGTATGGACCATTTGCTTTTTTATACAGATATTGATAGATAACTGATACCATTTAATGGACATAATGAATCTAGCCATGTGTTTTTGCCTGTATCATTACATACGAGTGAATGCCAAGGCATATCAGAGTATACAGGCGGCATTAGACAATTGCTTTCTTGTATGTATTGATAAGTCACTGGTGCTATCTAAGTGGGCATAGTGCACTTTGTTATTAGGTATTTTCACCAGTATCATTACATTTGAGTGAATCCCATAGGCTATTGTAAAATACAGACTGTATTAGACATTGCCTTCAAATATGCATTGATTGAAGACTGGTGTGGTCTGATCAGTCGTACCAAGTCATTTGATCAGGTACAAATCAAGTATATCTACTACATTTGAGCATTTGAGCAGATGCCTGCATATATCAAGCATACATAGACGGTGTGAAGCATTGCCTTCATATATTTACCCACCAATTTACGAATGATTTGAATGCACCAGTAAATCATGTTGCAAGGACTGATAGACAACTAGTGCCATTACGTTGGTTATGACGCCCTTTCAAGTTTAGTCAGGCAAACAACAGGCAAATATAATCACATCAATGGGTTTGAGTGATTGCTGCAGATTATTGGAGTGATATTGCAGTCATGTAGCCATTAATAGGGGGCATTGATAGGGTAGGGCATTTGGCGATCACTAGCATCAAAAACATCGGTATTTTGGTTGCAGGTAGGTGTAGGGGGAACATCGTCAATTTAATCATCCATAGCTTTTATATATACATGGGTATTTTTTGATGAAATAACTAATAATTATGAGACCACCAAATGGATTGCCACCTCTGCTGTTTCCAGTGCTAAGTACTAGTAAATGTACTGGCTAGGTTAGGACGCAAACAATGTTGGACATCTTACTATCAAATTCAAGTCAAATTCAGACTTCTCGGGACCATCGTATTCCGTGAACATCTTCTCTGCACTGAATTTGAGGCTTACGAAGTGGCATGCCTTGTAGGGTCCTTTGCGCCCAACGAGAGCAGCTAGCATGGCTGTAGTGTACAACACGCTCTTGACACCCACATTGGCTATTAACAATAGAGCTCAGAATATGCTCCTGCAGTTTTTGGGAAGGCCAAGCACGTACCGCATTGAGGCAAACTTTCAACTGCTTGTTTTATGACGATAGACATTCCATCTACAAACCTATCAGCTTTTCCAGCAATGTATACAATATAAGACACTTACGCTCAGTTCGTCGGCCACTCAGTGGCAGAAACCTTTCACAAGAGAAGATAGTTCATGATCTTTGAGGTGTATCCCCTGGCTATTGCGAGATTGATCATGGTTTCCCTGGCAAACTTGATCCTGAAATACAAAGTCAGTGGCCATTAACATTTAAATTTTTGATTGAGCGTACTTGGCTGCCAGCACCTGCACAAAAAGAATAGGCTGATGACACTTAAGTTATTCACAGCAATTGCCACAGTGAGCAGCGACTCACCGAGCAAGTTGACAGTCTAGCTGATGATCCAGCCAAGCGAAGCAGACAGACAGCTTTTTCTCAAGGGCGTTTGTTGTCAGAAGTGAGTCGCGAAGTGAGTCGCAGCGTAGCGCCTGTGCGCGTAAAATGGCAGGTCTGAAGTGATGTACTCCATGATATTCATAGCCCCTGCGGTAGCGGCGCCATAGGAGGACTGAACCAGCTGAATGTGAGCAGAGGGGAACACGAGACGAGAAAGTAGTGCGCAAGCATCTCCAAGTTATTCGGTTTATAAAGAAAGTCACAGTGTCGGTTGGCATTCAGAAAGAGTCAGTGCGCGGTAACATGACTCGGATACCTATGACTGCACGGGGCCGAGAGCGCTTCACGGTACATCTGCAGTTCGCTTATTTGGAGTTTCACTCCAGCTCCTATGATTCATCCTAAATACACAGGCTATAAAGTAAGTGAATATGGGAAAGGACTTTATCAAAATGGCAGACAAAAAACCCCACCGCTATATCGCACCTGTAGAATGCACCCAGCCTATAGCCAAGTCATTCCCTGGGGAGGACACATGGGAAAGCATGAATAACTTTTCACCCGAGCGAGAGCTTGGCTTGAAGGAGTCAGAGCCCGCACAGCCTCGCCGCCACCGCCAGCCTTCTCTTCACACCCGTCACCCTCGCACCAGTCACAAAATGATCAACGATGAGAACATACCTCCCCCGAGTACACAGCCCCACTGCTCAACTTATGTTATGTCCACTCAGCGCAGCAACAAGTTCAAGGTGAGTTGTGATAATTTGCGCAGCAATCCGTGTTAACGGAAAACACTAGCGTGCCCTGTCTGAGTCCCCTGTTGGAAGTGACAGCGAGAGTGATAGAGTGGTCAAGAAGCAGCGCTTTTCTAATGACAGCAAGGAAAGCTCACTGTTGGACTGACAAACTTCGCGCCTATATTTAATAAGCGCCTTTACGTTGCGATTACGAATACAAGGTGCGCGAGCAATAGCGCGCGCACCATATGGACACCGCAGTCCGATCTTTTATTCTTTCAGTTCTTTTGTCACACGTAGTTTACCCCGAGTAACCGTCGTAGACACAGAGTCTCGTATATATTCTTTCAGACGTCGATATACTCCCCTCAGTTCATTCTAACAGACTGACTGAGGTGAGAATCACTTTTACATATCTCAAACGTACATATTCTAACTCTACGTAGTATTACCTGTTCCTATAGGTACATACAACGAATACAGTTCATTCTAACAGACTGACTGAGTATTACCTGTTCCTATAGGTTATGGGCCCCGACCTCAGTCTCTAAAACCACGAATATAACTCAATTCGAACCTCCTAAACAATTTCTCTATTCACTCTATGTCTACCACAAAGCTTGGTGATGAATTCTTGCGGATTCCGAAGCTGGACGCTACGGGATCCAACTGGGTAGTCTACAAAGACCGCCTCATTATTTCTATCGAYGCTCGAGGGCTTGGTGATCATCTGGATGGGACATCTATCAAACCTGTAAATCCCAATCCTCCCCCAACCGATGGTGCGATCCCAACACCACCGTCCGCTGAGCTACAACTCAAGATCGATGAATACAACAAGAATTTAAAGACATGGAAACAAGATGAAGCAATCGTAAAGCAACAGTTAGCTGGTACGATTTCAGACGCTCTATTTTTGAAGCTCCGTTTGCTCCCAACGGCGGCTGAAATTTGGAGCGCATTGGAGGACACCTTCCAGGTGAAATCGCGCATGGTCTCGGTCGACCTCAGGCGCCGTTTACAGGAAGAACGCTGCGGCGAAAAGGGCGACATACGTGCACATTTTGCCAAGCTGCGACTGATGCGAGAGGAGCTTTCCTCRATGGGATACTTGCCCGACGACACTGAATTCTATGCAATAATTATGGGTTCACTTCCGTCGTCCTATGATTCYTTTGTGTCCATTATTGATGCCACCTTTCGCACCACTGTCAGTACTCACTTGGCTATTTCCCTTGCGACGGGGGATAGTTCATTTATTTCCCCATCGCCATCTCCYGACACCCTTATCCAAAGTGTGACCGACGAGTACGAGCGCCGTCTTCTCCGCGGAAAGACAGGCAAGAAAGATGGCGAGAACGTCGCTTTCTACTCCAACGAATCAGAGAAAGGTTCAAAAGGAGGCTCCAGCTCGMGATCGGAAATCGAGTGCTTCAATTGCAAGAAGCGTGGTCACTACAAATCGGATTGTTGGGCTAAAGGTGGTGGCAAAGAAGGTCAACGTCCAAAGCGCGGCAAAACTGGGGACAAGAAAGGGAAAGCGAAGGCCAAGGAGGATCCGAAGGCCAAAGACAACAAGTCCAATGACAAGGGGAAGGAAAAGGAGTCTGCAAATACAGCGGACGACTCTCCTGATGAGGCATGGATGACTATGATTATTAGCGACAGTGACGACGCCGCTAGTGATTTCTCCAACCTTGAAATATCCTCCGAGTCAGATGTATCCGAGTCTAATCTATCCGATTTCGACGATTTCCCCCCCATGTTTGAAAACACCTATGCGCCGCGACGCTCATTTGATTGGACTGATCCCATCCACCTCCAACGCTTCCGCGCCCACGCCGCCACTTTGTTCGCAGAAAATCGGGAACCCTCCACYACCGAAAACGAGGATCCCGARGACGAATACGCCGACATGCCTGACCTCATGCCYGGCGAATGGTCATCTGATGAAGAATCTGACAACGACGACGACGATTCGGACGATGATGAAGCGCCTKCTAAGCGCAAGACCCCCGGGCCGGTGTTTGACATCCCGGCGCCTAACCGCCTACCGCGGGACAGAGATCCCGACGACGAGGGCAACGCTGGCTCATCTACCCTTGAAACCAGCCACGACAAATCTGATTCAGACTACGAATCGGACGACATGTTGGAGGACCTACTTGCGGATTTATTTGATCCGTACGACGAGGCCTTCATAGGCGAAAGCCCAGTTATTCCTGTAGACGACGTTGCGTACGTGACTACGTATACTGTCGAGGAATTAACGACGCCTTCCGCGGAYGCGGATATCGACCTCTATGACTCGGGAGCTACCCGGCATATGTCTGGCGCACGACACCGTCTTGTCAATTTTGTCGAGACAGAACCTAGACCCATATCTGCTGCCGACAATAGATCTTTCAGCGCAACCGGCCGTGGAGACATGTATATCAACCTACCGAATGGAAGTGATGGCGTCTCACGCGTCCTTCTAAAGGATGTCCTTTTTGCGCCAGCTATGTCCGTCACCCTCGTGTCCATCAGCCGCATCGTCGAGTCAGGCGCATCTGTTCTATTTTCTGGACCTACGTGCCGAATTTACAACAAGGATCGTCAGTGCATCGGCAGAATTCCCGTTAAGGGAGGACTGTACCGTGTATACGTCAAGCGCCCAAGTTCCAACGATTTTGCAGGAAAATCGAAGGTTCTATTGACAATCGATGAGTTACATCGTCGTCTCGGCCACGTTTCGCACGACAGAGCCAAGCGCCTTGTGACCAAAGGCCTGGTTACCGGCATTGAGCTCGACATGGACAGTAAACCGTCTGTCTGCGAGTCTTGYGAATGGGCAAAGGGTCAGCGCAAAGCAATACGCAAGGAGCGAGAGGGCGAGCGCACGGGTGCCGTAGGGGACGAAACTCATTCCGACCTCTGGGGACCGGCACCTGTGGAGAGCATYAACCGGAAGAAATACTACATCAGCTTCACRGACGATCACAGCCGCTTCACGCACCTGTATTTCCTTTCRTCAAAGGACCAGGCTTTCGACGCATACCTTGAATACGAGGCGTGGTACTTCACGCAGCTGGGGATTAAGCTGAAATGCTTACACACGGATCGCGGGGGCGAATATTTAAGCGCTGAGTTCACGAGTCATTTAAAGCTCGCAGGAACAATTCGAAAGCTTACCGTGCATGATACGCCAGAGTATAATGGTGTCGCGGAGCGTCTAAACCGCACCATCCTCGCCAAAGTCCGCGCCATGCTCCACTCGAGCGCACTGCCRAATTTTCTATGGGCTGAGGCAGCACGYCACGCAGTGTATCTCAAGAATTGTACGTGGACRCGCACACTCGAGAACACTACGCCATAYGAGATTCTCCATGGCAAGAAGCCCGATCTCGCCAATCTACATCCCTGGGGCTGCCGCGTCCGCGTTCACGACACGAGTGGCAACAAGTTATCYGCGCGATCTAAAGTTGGCCACTGGATGGGTTTCGACGAGGAGAGCAACGCGCACCGCATTTATTGGCCGGARAAACGGTCCATYACGGTCGAGCGCAGCGTGAAATTCAACTTCGACGAAGAGATCATCGTCGAGGCCGCACCGCTCGAGGGGAAGTCAGATGTCCCTGCCGTAAACGACCCTGAACCCGGCGCTATCACACCCGAAATGGGAAATTCATCACCCAAATCGAGACGCACCACCGTTGAAGACGTCCCTGACGAGGACGTCGATACCCCAAATCCCACTGACCACCTCGACAATCGGTTCGAAAATCCTGAGCCGGTTGAACCCAGGCGAGGATCGCGCATACGCAAAGAGTCCGATTACGTCCGCAGGCTGCGTGACGGCGTTGGTCACACAAGCGCGCGCCCTTCAGATCCGTTGCTACCAGCCGGGATACAGGAGGGGTCGGAGACGGGAGGCATGGCGGACGAGGATGCATGGGAGATGGTGGAAGTGGGAGAGTACGCGATGGCGGCGGTGATGGATGGGGCAGAGGGTTTAACACCCACGTTCGAGGAAGCACGGAAGCGCACGGACTGGCCAAAATGGGAAGAGGCGATCAAGAAGGAGCTCGCCTCGCTCAAAGTTAACAACACGTACGAAGTTGTTGAGCGCCCCATCAAGACCAACGTCGTGAAATGCCGCTGGGTACTGCGAATCAAGAAGAATTCCGCAGGCGAGATCGACAAATACAAGGCGCGCTTGGTCGCGAAAGGTTTTACTCAAATCTAYGGCATTGATTACTATGAAACGTACTCACCTGTCGCCAAGATAGCCTCATTCCGTCTACTTCTCGCCATGGCCGCTCGCAACGATTGGACGGCCGATATCTTCGACTTCGACACTGCCTACTTGAATAGCAAGCTCGGGGATCACGAAGAAACTTTTCTTGAGCAGCCGCCCAGCTACGCGACCCACGACCGACGCACCCACGTTTGGCGCCTTCGAAAGACGCTCTACGGCCTGAAGCAAGGYGCGAARAATTGGTACGACGCACTCCATAAAGCACTACGCGAGATGGATTTTGTKCGCACTGAGGCGGATCACGGCGTCTTCGTGAAGAAGACAGGCAAGGACACGCTGATTYTAGCGSTCCACGTCGACGACTGCCTTATCACAGGTACCTCAGCGAAGCTCATCGCTGAATTCAAGGTCGAGATGAACAAAAAATACAAGCTCACCGATCTTGGCCCCGTCGAATGGTTGCTAGGCATTAAGGTCACCCGAAATCGCAAGGAACGCACCATTTCCCTGTCRCAACACGCATACATAGACTCTATCATCACCCGCTTCAATTTTAACGACCTCAAACCGTCCTCTGTACCCATGAATCCCCACGCGACACTCTCTGAATCGCAATGCCCCACCAAACTCGCTGACATCATGAAGATGAAGCAGGTGCCGTACCGCGAAGCAGTCGGCTCCTTGAACTACGCTGCAACTGGYACTCGAGTAGATATTGTCTTTGCCGTTTCTACCGTCGCGCGWTTCTGCGAGAACCCGGGCTGGGAGCACTGGGAGGCCGTAAAACTGATCTTTCGCTATCTGAAGGGAACGCAGAAGCTCGAGCTCAGTTACGGAGGTGAACAGCGAGGTTTAGAGGGCTACGTGGATGCGGATGGAGCGTCGCAGGAGCATAGGCGCGCAATTTCGGGGTACGTCTTCCTCATTGACGGAGGCGCTATTTCTTGGTCCTCTAAGAAGCAGGAGCTTGTTACGCTCTCGACTACTGAGGCGGAATACGTCGCTCAAACTCACGCCGCAAAGGAAGCAATTTGGCTTCGCCGTCTCATGGGCGAACTYTTCACYCCCCTCGACGAGCCCACCACGTTGTTTTCCGATTCGAAATCAGCCATTGCACTTGCAAGCGACGGTCACTACCATGCCCGCACCAAGCACATCGACATTCGATACCATTTCATTCGCTACATCATCGAGGCCGGCGCCATCAAACTGATCTACTGCCCGACAGACAGCATGACAGCCGACACTCTCACTAAGGCTTTACCCAGCCTCAAATCGAAACACTTCGCCACCGCACTCGGACTGAGCTCAGTTTGAGGGGAAGTGTTGGACTGACAAACTTCGCGCTATATTTAATAAGCGCCTTTACGTTGCGATTACGAATACAAGGTGCGCGAGCAATAGCGCGCGCACCATATGGACACCGCAGTCCGATCTTTTATTCTTTCAGTTCTTTTGTCACACGTAGTTTACCCCGAGTAACCGTCGTAGACACAGAGTCTCGTATATATTCTTTCAGACGTCGATATACTCCCCTCAGTTCATTCTAACAGACTGACTGAGGTGAGAATCACTTTTACATATCTCAAACGTACATATTCTAACTCTACGTAGTATTACCTGTTCCTATAGGTACATACAACGAATACAGTTCATTCTAACAGACTGACTGAGTATTACCTGTTCCTATACTCACTAGAAGAGAAAGTTAGTCGCATTGCAGATAGCCTTGACAAGATGGGGGCAGAGGCAAGAGAAGATAGGCGGAAGCTCACTGGTGTGCTGCAGAATTTGCTTGGCGAACTTCAGCAAAGATTGTAGGGCTTCTTTACTATGCACTTTAGATGTATCTGTAAGTATAAATTCCTAGATATACGACATCAATACATATGATACATATGATAGCTCCTGGGCCAGATGGATTTTGGCATCGTCCACAAGAAATGGCGCCCGCGGAGTTACGAGATCGAGAACTTGTGTGGAACAATGGCCAGCCAAGCTTGTGGCAGCACGGAAGGGGTCGACGACAAAGTAGACGGAGTTGAAACCGACACCGGGTTGACTAATCATAGAAATATCAAAACTGGAGCTGAGCGCCCGAGCGATCATTGAGGGCTGTGGCGTTGTCGATGGATTGAGGAGGGGTGGACCGAGGTGGAGAGGGGGCTTGGACATACTCCTGCGCAAATGCAAGGGGATCAGCTTGCGGCGGCCTTCGGGAGGGGGACGGCAGCGAAAACGGCGCCCGCGCGAGCGTCGATGGCCATGGCGGCTTCGATGGGCCGGCACGAGGATCTTGGCCTACCCAAGGTTCGCGGTGGGTCTGTCAGGCGCGGATCGGCGTCGGCAGCGTCGCGTACAGCCTAGGTAGAACCGTAGGTCGCGCAGACCTCGCGGCGGAGTCCGCGCACGCGCTGGGTGTGCTCTGTTGAGGTGGGTAAGTCCTGAGGGACAGAGACGCAGCCCGCGCGAGCTGCTATGCTCGTGCCGGCTTTGTGGCAGTTGGTGTGGGTCCGTGTTGGACAAATAACAGCGCCCGTGCATCAGCATTGGGTCTTGGAAGGGCATGGTGGCAGAGAACGGCGGCCACGGGAGCGTCGAATCTCCCGCAGGCGCCGCGGTGGCGTTTTCGAATGCCGAAAAGGCGGAGAGGCGAGGAACGGCGCCTGCGGAGGCTGAGATGTCGATGCCAGCGCCGTCGCGACGTTCTTGGACGTCGGAATGGCTGGGAAGCTAGGAATGGCGCCTGCGCGAGCATAAAAGCTCACGGAGGCTGCCATCCTCCGGTGGTGGGCTTTCGTGGAGTAAGCCGGCCGTCGCCCATGGCAGGCCGGCGTGGGCAAGCCCAAGCCCAAGTACGAGAAGAAGCGCAAGGAGCCTGTGCAAGAGAGCGCCCCCGTGGCGGGGCCATCGCGCTGGGAAGGCGCGGGACAGCGGCTTGATGGTGAGTCGCCGGCTCCGACGAGCGCGCCCCGACTCCAAGTGGTTTCCCGTTGACCCAATACGGGGCCCATCGTTGAAACCGAAAGTCGATTTATACGAATTCGCGAAGTACGAGATCAGGGTGGAAAGCGTGTGGCGTAGATTCGAGGAGGCCTTGGGGAAGTCTGCGGCCGCCGTAAGATCCAGAGAGCTGCCGGGGGAGAGCAGCTCTCTGTGGATGGCCTCGGTTACAATTGCAGTATGCGTGACGTTGATCGGCATCATCGTCGTCTTGATCGGTGCGTTGAGGACCATCTGTGCCGCATGTGCTGCACATTCGACGGGTCAGAAATGCGGCGGGTTAGGCATGTGGGGTGCAGCTTACGGTCACACAGGATATTGAACTCGGCGGCGGCAGAGCGGTTGCCCATCCCCACGCCGCCGCCCATGAAAACGAACTCCTCCACGGCTGGGAGCAGATCCGCATAGACAGTCACGAAGTGCGCGATGGGACGAGGCACGGACGCGAGCGCACCATCCGAGTACATGGACGTGATGCGTGCCGGGGGCGAGTACACCGCCTCCGGCGTGTCGACGGCGCGCCCGTGCTCGTCCGGCATCGTGAACGCCTCGACCTGGTATCCTGGGCTCGACGGGAGGCGGTTGATCAGGGACGAGTTGGAGGTGACGCCCGCCGTCGACGTCGTGGGGACCGAGCGGTACTGCGCGCCGTCGCCCGCGCGCCGCTCGAACATGTTCTCCGCGCTCGGCGGCATCTCGACGAAGCGGCTTGCTTGGAGCTTGTGCCTGGCGTAGTTCAGGTGGGGCTGGGTGATGCGGAAAGGGGCCAAGGATGGGTAGGCAGCGCTGGTGAAGAATCGAGGGCCGGGGGTGTTGTGTCCTGGGGGTGGGTCAGAGCGGCCAAGTGGGGGTGATAAAGGGGCGAGGGGCGTACCGGGCACCTGTGTGTGTAGCCCTTCCGAGGAGAAACGGCGCCAGCGCGAGCTTCGAAACTCGCGCAGGTGCCTTGGCCGCATGATGGGTGGTTGGGGAGTGAGCTGAGCGCGAACGACGCCCGCAGTGCTCGAGCGAGCGCCGTCACCGCATTTTTTGGGGTTAAGGCGGTGAAGGCGGCACGATGTCGAAGAACGGCGCCTGCGATGCTCGCGCAGGCGCTACGGCGGCGATCTGGCGTCGTTGAGGTGGGGGCGTGGGTGCGTGGGCACAGCATTGGTGGTGGATCGAGGGCAGCCAATGTGGATGTGCTTTAGTATTGGCCGCCTCTTGTAGGGTCGCGGGAGGAGGCGTCTCGGACGGGGGGCGTTACATAGCAGCTGTGACGTGTTTTAGGACGAGTCTGTCCTAAAACACGTCACAGCTGCTGGCTCCGCAAAGACAGGCAGGCAGTGAGCGGTGAGCGGTGAGTGAGTGAGCAAGCGGCAAGCGTAAACAAACGAAGGCCGTGGGCGCGTTGTGCGAGCGCGTCGGAGCACGTGCCTGGTTTAAAGCTCCGCTTGAAATGACTTCCTCGCATCTCAAACGCGCAGCCGCCCCTGGGAGCGCCCATACTGCCTTCCACGCCCGTCTCGACCCGCCAAATGGCGTCACCCACGCCGCCATAGCCCATTCCAAAGGACCAAAAATCCCGCAGGCGCTCTGTCCGGCCCATCTCGATGTAGCGGACGCCTCGATTAGGCGCGCCGCCGTCGCCGCCATCTAAGCTAGCCCCGGCCCCCGTCTGCACCGCCAGCCACAACGTGGACATCTGCACGGCCCCACCCATCATGTTCCCTACGAACGTTGCGGGCACTCCACCGCGTTTCGATGCGCCGGCTCCCTTGACCACCTAGCCAACTTCATTACGCACTTAAAACGACGTCACCGGCGATCTCGGCTACCTGCGCCTCCCGAGCCGCCAAATTAACCCGCGGCATCCTCGACGTTCGCCGACATTGCGGACGTCCCACTGGCCTATGGCCCCTCTTGTTCAAGGTGATTTTTTTTTCTTGGGGAGTCATACATAGGCATCTGTAAATAGAGGATAGCGACTCATAATTTCAAGAGAACATTGCCAATTGAGTCGTAAAGAGAGAACATTGCCAATTGAGTCGTAAAGTGACGTTCTATTATCATTGCATAAAGATTCATTTACAAAGTACATTGGAAATGCATGAAGGCCGCGTTACATGTATCAGAGACATGGAAATTTACATAAATAAAAGCGGCATGTTGCATGCAAGTCGCGAATTCCTCAACCATTGATATTGATTCCAGGTGCTACATAACACCTAAAGAACGCCATGAAAATCGCGCTGCAAATTTTCAAGTCTGGGGCTTTCTTCTTCCTCCTTTAGACCCCTTTGAGACTATTGGTGCAGAAGGTACTGCATCTGTTGTGGAAGGGACTGGGGTGGAAGGACCCTTGTTCGTGGTGGAAGGGTTCGTGGTGGAAGGGTTCGGAGCAGATGGGGGCAGTATAGGCGCAGATAGGCTCAATGCGCTGGGTTGGTCCGCGACCTGTTTGGAAGTGTCCAGAGTACCAGAAGGACTGAGTACAGGGGAAGGTACAGGGGAAGGTACGGAATGCGGTGGGAGGAACTCGGGTAGGTCCAGGAGGAACTTTGTGAAAACTCTGATAGCCTTCGTTGTTTCAATTGAAAATGGTGAGGTAGTAGGGCCTGTAGGGGTAGCTAGCGACACCTGAGCATGCAGACGCGATATTGATTGGATAGTATGTGCAGAAACATTCCCATCGATTCGAATACGTTGGTTTCTAGATGTCAATGCGTTCATGGCGTCCGAGGAATCTAATATAGTTACAAGTCCAGCTTGTAGTGATGTCCGACTGGTGATAGGGTCGCTTTTAGACTACACGTGGATTTTTGCTTTTCGGAGCATTAAACATGTGTTGAAGGCAGATAACGAGGGACTGAGACGTGCCCTCGTCAGCAGTTCAAAGAAGGTGGATAATAGAATC
>KN817631.1:62895-125573 GCA_000827495.1 Hypholoma sublateritium FD-334 SS-4 | reverse complement strand
ACGCGTTCGCGTGGTACGACTCGTTCAAGAACACATGCACTCATGGCGCTGAACTGCCTCTCGGTCGTGTCGACGGGCTCCGCGGGGGCTTCCGCGGCGATCGTTTCGTTCGCGCCGTCGACGAGCCAGGGCGACCGGTGCGATACAAGCGCCAGCGGCAAGGGACGCTATACTTGGTTTTTGCCRTTGCCCACAAGCAGGAAGGGCGTGGGCCATGCTGATAACAAACCACGGCGCACAGCGGTGAGCCTGAACGACTCCGTGCCGCTGATGATGGGTGCGAACTCGTCGAGTGGCTGGGGCACACCAGGGTAGCTACGGCACACCTGCGACGTGAAGCGGGATGTATCGAGAGCCCTTGAATGAGAGAATTTATCGCGCGACCCGGTCAAGGAGCTCATCGTTTGGCACGGTACGTGGCGTGTCTGCAGCTTATCTCGGCGTGTGCTTACTGCGTCTTTGTCTTTGTGAAATGCACAGTTGTGGATGATCCTTACAGATGTACCAGCATCTGTGAGTCAGATTCTACCTTCTTCGTACTCGTTGGATGTGAAACTCATACCGGCTCTATGTTCCAGAGTTCATTTCACAATGGCGTGGATGGCTCAACGGCTCTTTTTTTTTGCATCAACCCATGCTACAGGCTTCTTCAGAATTTGGACATCTGGTCAAAAAATTCCGCAAGATTTTCCTCCGGGTGAAAATACTTCCTGCGGTCCTTTGTTTTCGTACATTTGCTGACGAAAATATTTAGATTAAGTTTATTTACAACGCGAACTTGTGTTATTTGTAAGTTTACCCACCCCCTTCGATGCATTTACAACGACAAATCTTCTGCAAAGCTACATGTATAGTTTGCTTACGCATGTATACCCTCAGAGACCCCCTCAGGAACTGACTTCACGTGGACAAACGCACACATTGATTGTCACGGTGGGGCTCTTACATATTCGCATTTGACTTCGGAATGGTAGTGTTTATCTGACCTTTAATATGCTTCAATACATGTTCCACGTCTCTCCATTTTTCCTTCGCAGGGCGTCAGGCTGTTTAGCCAGCATAAGCTGGCACAACAATGATCTGATATAAAGAAAATAAATGAAATATAAGGCGCAACAGAGGATCAAATTTGTGACAACAATAGCAAGAAAACGAATACGAATAAATTACAGCGCATAAATCGTGCGGGCACCCGCACTCTCGCCCTCATGGATGGCAGGTAGCGCAGCAATTGTGCGAGACCTTCAAGTTGCTAATGGTAAGTGTCTGCATGTCTAACCCCTGAAGAGTCTAACGTCTTGTAGGCGAAAGCCTATCCCGGCCGCGTTATCATGCCCAATAGGCACGAAGACGCCTATGGCAACATGTTCGACGGACATTTTCTCGCATCCGAAACCTACGTTGGTGGACATGTCGAAGCTCCAGAGGCTGGCATTTCAGGAGTGATATTGTGACGGATTTCAGAATTTTTTCTTGCTCTTGCCAAAAGGTGCGTACACATAGAAGACGCTGCCCTCAAAATTTATATCACATAGGAATCGAAGTGCTCGATTGACCAGGTGACAAACTACGACGAAATGAAAGCGGAGGTTACCGCCGCCGTCGAACTCATGCGCGACAACCCGAAGCGCATGAACAAGCCGTTGATCTACCATTCGCATGTGGCCGCTATGGACCCCAACATCATGTTGTCAAACCGGCTGCAACCTGACTCTATGGCGGACGAAGCGGTGTGCGCGGTGTTGTGCGATTGCAACCGCCCAGGAAAGACGTGCGACCAGCGATTGGACTGGGCATAGCGCGGGGGGTTCTTCCCCGCACACCGCGACGAGTGCAACATGATCAAGCACGCGCTGAACCAGGAGACGTTTCCTGCTCGCCGACCAGGTGGGCCATCGCGGTGCTTCTAAACGGACCTAGGGGAGGCAGAGCAGACGGCGCTGCTGCACAAGCGCCTGGGGACTACTCGCGCAAGGTGTACAAGAAGACGAAAAAGACGAAGGTCGAGGAGCGCGAGGCGATCGTATGTAAGAGCGAGAATCCGTTCTACGTGGACACGGTGCGGCGGTTCTGTGACCGCCGTTACGAATACAAGGGCCTGCGCAAGACCTGGAAGAAAACGCTGGACGTGGTGACCAGGGAGGGGCGCTCCATCGCGGAGGTGGATGAGGCCAAGAAGATGATCATTCTATATGACTCGTTGCAGCTTGCGCACAAGTGCATCCTGAACTAGTTCTACGGATATGCCATGCGCTGACACTTCCAGGCAGAACAACATCACCGAGTTATATTCCCTAATCAAAATCCTTCGAATCAAACCGCCGTCCAACTGGTACACTTTCAACGAACAGATCGCGAAGCCCGTGAACAGCAGCCGCGGTGCCAGTCACGCAATGAAGAGTAGGCGATGGCGGACGCGGCGACCGTCACACGGAGGGCACAGAGCGATGAATGGGATACCGAGATCGAAGTGAAGACTTCTAGATTGAAGCCGGATTTCTGCTGGCCTGCATGTAGGGCGTAATTATTGGACCGGGATTAGGGTTTCGCCCCGGATATGAAGGAACGTTAAGTTGTTGATACTGGTGGTGGGGCAAATTGCTGTTGAGGGGGGCGTTGTTGTTGGGGGTATTGTTGAGGGGAATATTGCTGGGGAGGAGTGAATTGCTCCAGCGACTGACGTGAGGCGGCATGAATTGCTGATTTCCTTGCATCTATGTCGGCCTCCGGCCTTGTTGCTCCAGAGGCTTTCGATTTGTTGGCGATATCTGGTCCAGAGAAGGACGTGAAGGAGATGGAGGTATGAGCTGCGGTGACAAATGGCCAGCATTAGACGGCTGTGGAAGCGGCGTAATATTTTGACGATCGAGAGCCAGGCTAAGAAGGCCGTCCACCAGCGAAGAGTTGGTTTTGCAATAGCAAATGAGGCGATGATGGCAACGACGAAGCCAACCGAGATTGCTGTGGCGGTCCATTCTGTTGATCTAATGACCGTCGTGGCACTGGACATGCCTGATTTTGCGATTGAGACTGTGACTGCGCTTGCGGTGCAAGATTTAGCGACAAACGCGCCGTGCTGGCGTGTACATGTTCGACGTGAAGAGCAAGAGGCGTATGTGGCTCGACCTCCGCTTGCTTCAACCACCCGTGTCACTATGTAAAAAGGGTATGATCAATATGTAGAGCGAGAGGTGTATGGCGGTGGGACCTTCGCATACTTCGACCATCCGTATCACCCGGCGCGGTCCCTCAATTATGGCGTCGACTGCCTGCAGCTCAGCGGTACCGATGTTCCGCGCCGGAGTGCTCGATGTATATTGTGCGAAGGCGAACGACGTTAGCGGGTGTACGGACGATCGTATACGTCGTTCGTTTCTGCACGAGCGTAAACAAGGCGGATAGGGTGCCTGAAATCCGGTGAGTACCGGTGAGAACGGTGAAGTAATGGACGTACTGAATATTTGTGTACTTGAATATCGAGACGTAGATGCGTCCTCGGCAGAAGTAAAGGATGTTCTTCTCTGTATGCTAGATTCACGGCCTGAAAGGCGGTCGCGGTGCTGGAGGGGTCTAGCCAAGGAAGACGGGTTCGGCGTCCCGGTCGGCTGAGAGGTCGTCCGCCTCAATGCGCGCGGTAATAGCGACCCCGACGTGGACCATCTCAGCGCAGAAACAACGTCCGATGGTGTTCTAGGGGTCCACAAGTTGAGCTACGAAACCAGGCGTAGGCGGACGTCGTGGGTGGAGACGGCTGTCTCGCCGAGCGTGGGCGGTGATAACCGCGGATGTGTCGACGTCGCTGTGATGCGCGGGTGCGCGCCCTGTAGGGCGCTGTCCTGGGGCCTCTCGTCGGCGCACRGTGTGCTGGCTCTGGAGGAATGCCATGAGGTTGAGAGGAAGACGAGGGCGACGGTTGCAAGTTGTGCGGTGAGGGCGACATGGTTGCGTCGACGCAGGCGCGTGCGCCGGACGATTAACCTTCGTTTGCAATCATTTGGTTGTGGCTTTCTGCAAAGACATCTCACAGTACTAGTGATCTGCATATCTACCTCAACTTCCTCAAAATGCTAGCCACCAGTGAGTGGATCTCTTATTTTTTCATGTGTTATCAGACTGATGTAAATGTTAGAAATTCTGTTCAACGTGGGCACAAGTAAGTAGCACTCCCAAAAACCTGATAACTTCTCCGACTTGGGTACATCGAAGGACTCTCATCGTCGTACGAACTTTTCTTACCCCGAGGATCACTCTCCRGGCCAAAATCGCTACCCAAACGGCTGAACGCTATTCAAGTTTTCCGAGACGCGATTGGGAAAGTGCTCCCGGAGATGGAGGATGACTTTGTCGGCACGCATAAGTGGACCGTTGTTATCAAGTAAGTCATTTTATACAAAAGACGACGCGTCTTTTTACATGATCCATTACAGCCAACCTTGCCTTCACAACTCCAGTAATAGCCCCCAAAATCGGTTTCGCATCCGCCAGTCGAGTCAGATGTCAGCGGAAAACCGGAAACAAACTTCCCCTCAGCATTACACCGCGTACGGATACCTCGCCACCACCTCAGCGTCCTCGCAATCGAAGAAAGGCGGACTTGTGTTCGCCAATCGCTGGTGGATGCACGTTGATGCGGCCAAACGTGTCGATTATGGTCCGCACCCTCCAGGAGGCAAAATGTGGAAGAAAAGAATTACCGACAGGGATATAGTTCCCCTAGCGGTATGTGTAACCTCTTGTGTTTGTGCCCGAGCAGTGATTACTATCTGACGTYGTATCTCAGGGACCATTCAAATTTGAAAGTTAGTTGAAGGCACATTTGCTCTCTGTAATATATGTTCTCCCTGTAATATACGCTACTTATCTTGCTTTCTTGATGTGTAATAAATGTCAATTATGCACTCTGCATATAAAAATTAGTGTTCGTTGAGTATTCCGAGTCTAACTTGTACCGACATTCATACACGATAAATTATTTAGCTTCTTACTTCATTAAATTGAAATATCAAAATCTCTAAGAATCTCTTCGCGTGACCCTTCAAGGAAGGTGTCTATCGCATAGATCAAGTTCTCAAATTACTTGCAACTCTGATATGACAAGCTAGCAACTAACAAGAATGAGGTCTATACGATGGATTAGCTGAATCTCTACTTTGTATAGCATTAAATTTAAATATCAAAACTTGCAAGAATTCAATTTTCGTGCCATACTAAGGAAGCTGTCTCGCATAGATCAAGTCGTTGAATCAATTGTAACTCTGATACAATAGTGATAATGACTAGTTAGGTAAATCACAGAGCGAGGACCATCTGATACACCAGGCAAATCCCTATTGCGGCATGAAATAAAAATACCAGAAACTCCAAGAATCAAATTTGTTGGCCGTGATTAGCATGTCATGCAGCACATAGATAGGTGTTTGAAATCTTATGTCTTAGCTGGTCCCAATCAGCAAGGTGTCCCTTGCGCAGGTCGGCCCATCAAATTATGACATGACTGTGGCCGAACATTGCCTGAGTGTGACAAGAGTGAAGGCTGCACGAAATGTAATTAAGAGAATTGCCGTAAAATTAAATAGATTTGCCGGAACGTCCAAGAATCCTACAAACGGGTCATAATTAGTAGGCCGTGCAGCATATAGATCTGTTTTTAAAAGGTCATTTTTTGCAAAAACGGAGGCGTGCAGCGTGATTACTAATTGTGGAAACTAACTGCAAAAATAATCGGGTCCCCAATTTCCCGATGCCCTTTGTCTCACCTCACTCCAACAATATAATGATCAGACAAACGCCTGCGGCTCAAAGCTAACAACCCCCCTCGCAGACCCCCCAGGAGCATGGCACTGCGGTGACATTATGGAGATCAGCAGCGCATAAATACCGCGCCGGATGCATCGCCAAAGGCCCTTCCGTCGCACGGACTCTGGCGCTCGGAATGCCGCTGCACAACCTCCCACCTGAAATCCTCTATGACATACTAGGCGAGGTCGTTGCGAGCTATGTGGAGCGGGCGATCACGTCTCCCCCGATCGACGGTTGGGAGACGCTGGACTCGGAGCTTCATTCTGAATGGTTCACGGACGAGGAGGACGAGGAAGACGACGATGTAGACTTCGCGTCCGACGTCTACGAATCGGAGGAGGAGGCGCGGCCTTCATCCGCTGGTGGTGACGACCACGCCTTTGACGTCAATGCCTCCGGTTCAATAGCGTCGTCGGCATCGACTGAAGCGTCAGCGCCCATTCCCGCCCCCAACGAACAGATCGTGAGTGTGGCTCTGTCGGAAGAGGAAAGTAACGCAATGGAAATATGGGCGTCGGAGCAGGAGAGGACCTTAGACCCAGAAAATATGGTGGAGTTCAAGCTGTATTTGTGGAACGTCCTCGAACTTCGCGAAGGGCTGCCGCGTAATGACATTGCACCCCTGCTTTCTGTCTGCCGCTACGTCCGGGAAACCACTATAAAAGTTCTTGAGGACTCCATTGGCGTGAAACGGAACTCGGATGGAAGGTGTGTCTTTGTCTCTTTCCTCGCTGCACGACGCTGACCGCATTCGACCCAGCCTTGACTGTAATCCCTGGAATCTCCTTCGCGTCCTACGCAGACACTACCGCCTTGCGCACACACAGCCCTTTGATCTGCCTCCCCCCGAATATCCAGCGCTGATGACCCCGCTCGTCGAGTGCTACTTCTGGCTTTCGGGCCTCTCGTACTCCCTGCGGCAGATGGGCAAACTCGTCTACATGGACCCAGAAGCGAGTCAGGACGCAATTCAGGACATGCTGAACCTCAGCTACATGGCCGATGTAATTCCTCAACAGGTGTTCCGGCCAAGAATTGATCAGCGATCGCATGCATTGTTGGTGCACATGCGACGATGTAAGCATCGATCTCCAGGCCTTTACCTTGACTAATTAATAAATACTAACGTCAATTTTCAGTCATATCCGTGTCCATGTATTGCGCAGATATCACCTGCACTTATAAAGAAATGTTTTCTCTCAAAGGCACTGCTCGCCATCCAGGATTCGTAATACACGATGTAAGAATTGTCGTCTGCCCTTACATTTCGTCAACTGATAGGAATCCTCCAGGATAAAATACCGGCCTTCTCCAAAGCAGTCCAAACATTCGTCCAATTCGACCGGAAGCACATGGACAAGAAGAAATACCCAGAACTTCCAGGACCTTTAGTTGATGTAACGTGTCCGTCTTTCTAGTTTTTTTCATCTCTCTGACAGTCTCTCCAGTTGAGCGGAGTTGTCAGAATATTAGGCAATGTCAAGAAGCTGAAATATGTTTCGGAATTCAGGAGGAAGCGGGACATCATGGCGTCCACACACGAGGCTATTCAACTCCTGGAAAGGTGGAAAAGGAGAGCAGAGTTGTCCTCGTATATTCTGATAGAGAGCTAGCAATATTGGCATTTTTGTAGGGCATATAATCGAAGCGCTTTGCTTGGCTGTTGGATGAGACGTGGTGGCCTGAGATCCAGAACGCGTGACGTCATAGGGCCAATGAGTGTGGCCGTCGCCATGGCCCCAAGTTGCACCATACCAAGGCCACACTCTGCCACCGTAGCATCGATATAAAGCCAAGAAACCTACCATTCCGAGCACGAGTTCTCTTTCTATTCCCCGAACGCCAATTAGCCTACACCGCCGCAAAGCAACTACCTCAGACAAAATGGCTGGTAAATACAGTCTCTCGAACGACTGCTCACTTCTGAATCCACTGTACTGAGATGCCATTCGTTAGGAACTAAACGCGCAGCAGAAGAATCGAGTGGCCAGGAGACGGAACGCGTATCTAAAGTATCCAAAACTACGAAGAGAAGCGGGGCTTCAGGTGGCAAAGGAGCCGCTAAGAATGGCTCCAAAGCTGCCGCCAACAAGGTATGTCGCGCGTACATCCACTGCACCAGTCTACGCGTTTAATAACAACCTTACGTTCCTTCCAGCCGAAATTCACCCCCGACGAATTCAAAGCGAAAGCGCTTCCCCTACATGTTATGCTTACTCACACGCCGCCCAGCATCCTCAAGGAGGGGCTGATCGAAGAGGACGGCACAGAGGAGAAATCGCCACCAGTAGCCGAAAGTGCGACCAGTGACATCGGTCTGGTGGGCAGTCTGACGCTCATTCCGAGCTCGTTCAGCACGGGAAGCTATGGGTGGAAGGGTAGTAAACGTGTCACTGTCGAACTGCAGGCAGGAGAAGTAGGGCCGGATGGGACCAGGGAGAAAGTCCAAGTGATGCTGTCGTATGTTTGTTCTGTTCACGAGTCCGTTTTGATTGCTCAATCCATTTTTTAGAATTAATGCAACTGTATTGGGAAGCAAACCGGAAAAGAAGGGGGCTAAAGGAAAGAAGGAGGACCACGCCGATGACGACAATGGCGAACAAGTTGAAGACGACTCAGCAGAAGTGGCAGAGGAGCTTGACACGCTGGCGGAATAGATGGAAGAGTCGCATCCGGAATGACAATTGGGCAACAACATAGGTATACTTGTATACCTTACAGGTATTGATTTGAGCGCGACTCCATTTCCATTGCGTGTGCTCAAAGAGTTCTGTTCAGATTATCAGCGGGATGTTACATTTTCTTTTGCAATAAGAATAAGAGTGCGCAGTATTAGTTGAGGAGTGTATTGTATCATGGTCGATTGGTATAGGGGTGAGTTGGAATTACATGTCAAACTCGAAGTCCGAATCGTCGTCCGCAACTTTCTTCTGAGATGATCTGATATTTTTGGGTGCGCGGACGTTAGAAGATGTCGCAGCTGAGCGCATCCTCGATGAAGGGTCGTCGTCTTGAAGATCATCTAAATCTGAATCCACATCTCGCTGCGCTGAAGGGCCGGGTCTTTCAGGAAGATCTAGAGCTTCCGTTACAAGTAAGATGCCTTCGAGTTCTGTTGATATGGGTCAGATTCACTCTTGCGAACATGGGATAGTAAACTACCTTCGAGACGACGTTCTTTATCGGCACCCCAACCGACAATCTGGTTCCGTATGTCACCTTTCCGATACACGATGATCATGGGTACGCGAGCGTCTGGAAGGTTTGGTATGCATTTATCGCCCACGATGGATACGAATTTCGTGCGTGTGTATCGTTGAGCCAGGGCTCGGATATGTTCGAAAGCGCGTTCGCTCCTGGGTAGCCTATTTCGAAGTATATCTGGCCAACTGAAGTAGCAAAAAGTGTGCAAGCCACATACCCGTCTTTGTATAGTAAACACACAACGCCGGTTCCTTTCTCGTTATCATCATCGTCTTCGTTGATCTTACTGGCTTCGGTGACCTCGCGCGTGTAGTCTTCCCTTCCGATGGGATATACGCGTCCAAAACGGGCCCTGGCTTGGTCTCTCCGTTCCTCCTGCAGGCGCTGCTTTCTATGCATGGCGATTAAGCGTTCAGTTTCATCGTCAGGAGCATCTTCAGCTAGTTCTTGAAGGTCGTCCAGATCAAATTCGTTTAGAACATCGTCAAGTGTTGGAGAAGGTGGGGGAGACGGCGATGGGGGTGCAACCTCGCGTGGGGGTAGGATGCCATGCTTTCTCAGTGCATCATTGCTGTCTTCACCAATGAGACTGACAGAAGGTTTTCAAAGGAGAAAAACGCACAATTCTGTGTCTTCGTCTGGATTTATGGACATGGTTGATGATAAGGAAGCTGAGATCGGTAATCGGCAGTGCTCAAGTTACTTATCACACAGCTGTTTCGGCGAATGCTAGAATAACAGGAATCGTCGCCAACTTTCGATCGACGGCGGTGGCTAAATAGCAATCCCTATGCCTGCGGACGAGTCTGCGGAGAAATGGATACATGATTAGACCTCAGGCTTGCCGATGCTACGGATTGGCCACGGAGAACTGTGAGGGATCAGCCGGGCCGCTGGCGTTGACAGGTTGAATGAAATCTGCGAAGGTTTCCCTCACTGATTGCAGCATTCAACCCGAGTCAAGGTGCTATGAATGGAATTCGGCGCTTGATTATCTCCAGCCACTACGACTTACCGAAATATTGGTGTAGAAATCCCCTCTCTCAAAGAAGAGCAAATCGCTGGAGTCCCTCATCGTCCCACCGCCGCGCCGCGCGTTCGACATCGCCTACTTGAGAATGGCACAGCTAGTAAATGAATGGAACGAGGCTTCCCCGATTCCCAACGATGTTCCTCGTGGCTACCAAACAGAAGTGTTCGAACGGGCCCAAAAAGGTATTTGCACAAAGCGCACTAGCAGTTAATGCACGTACTGTGCAGTGTGCACTTACTCACGAATTTCAGAGAACATCATCGCTGCATTGAACACTGGCTCTGGCAAAACATTTATCAGTCTACTTTTAATCAAGTGGATAACTGCGCAGTCATCTTCAAATGGAAAACTAGTTGTCTTCCTCGTTCCAAAGGTTACTCTCGTCGAGCAGCAATACGAATATCTAAAGGGGAGGGCAGCACTGAGAATCAAGAAATTTCATGGCACCACAGATACTATGCCAAGTTTCACCGACAGGCCAAGATGGAAACATGTATTCGATAGCACCGATGTTCTAGTGATGACTGGTAGGCAGTACTTACTACTCATCATTGTATCCGCATTTTCTAAGACTCGAACTTCTTATCAGCACAGATATTCCTCAATCTCTTAACCCATTCGCTTTGGAGCTTCGATAGGGTATCGCTGGTGGTGTTCGATGAGTGCCACCACGCACGGAAAAATCACCCATATAACGGCATCATGCGGGAATATTTTCAGGTCGCCGACATATCCAAGCGGCCAAAAATATTTGGGATGACAGCTTCGCCGGTTTGGAATACCAAGAATCCCCTAATCTCGATAGCCACGCTGGAGCAGAACATGAATGCCAAAGTGATCAGCGTTATGGAGAATATAAAGGAGTTGCTGGAATATTCCCCAAAAGCGAACGAAGTAAGTAATCCTCAGATCTCCCACACATGTTAATTACGAACTCGGTCGCCAGGAAATGAAATACTATCCAGCACCTCCTGAAAATTTCAACTATCCATCACCAACGATCTATGATTGCCTCAAAATCATCGATCAATGCACATGGGATCAATTGGATTTGCCCTGGGCCAAGGTTGCAGCTCGATATTCCTCTACGTTATTGAATCTTGGCCCGTACTGCGCCTCGATGTTCTTGTTTTTGGAGCTCCAGTATCACGTTGAAACTTTTCTTGCGGAAAACAAGAATCGAATGATACATTTAGGTCAAGACGAGCTGATAGACATGATACCGTCATCAGCTGCCAAACCATTCCCTGGAGACCTGCTACTAATAATTGACATCCTACACGAGTTTAGCCCCTTTTTTCCACTGAACTCTGCAGCACTAACGGTTCCAGTATCCATCACTCTGGATTGGTGTACGCCGAAGGTCAAGGTTCTTGTCGACCTCTTGGCAGATTATCACGCCCACACTCCATCCTTTCAAGGTATTATATTCGTCGAGCAACGGCAAATCGCATCAACGTTGGCCAAGATTCTGCCAGCCATCCCAGAATTGTCAGGAAAAATCGAATGCGCATTTATAGTCGGCGAAGGAGTCAACAGCGAAGGCGTTTCGAAGCAAACAGACAAATTCTCTGGAAACCCTGTTCAGCTTTTCCGCAAACGATCCATCAACATTTGTACGTACACTGGACCTATGTCTCTCAGATACTCACGATACCTTTTCTAGTAATCGCTACATCCGTGGCTGAAGAAGGATTAGACTTTCCGGTGAGTTTCTTTCGATTACCTTTTCCACGAACCTGCTGAAATTTAAATTCAGGATTGTGAGCTTGTGGTGCGATTCGATAATCTCCACGACATGGTGGGATACGTTCAATCTCGAGGCAGAGCCAGAAACAAGGAAACTGCCCGGTTCTTGGTCATGATACAAGAAAACAACCAAGCCCAGGCGGAAAAATTCCTTTCCCTCCAAACAGAAGAGCCTAAAATGAATCGAGAGTATCAGATGCGTCATGCGAAGTTACCTGAGGGCGAGGAAGATGAGGACGACGATGAGGAGTACGAGAACGAAGCTATGTACCAGGCAGATCTTCGCGAACGAGAACGATATGTTGAGCCATCTACAGGCGCCATGATCACCTACGACAACGCGCTGAACTTGCTCAGTTATCTCTGCTCCATCATCCCTCGCGACGCATTCACGCCTACACACAGAGCGAAATACACGGAAGGCTTTCAGACTTCAGTTGTACTCCCTCGGGCTTTGCCTCTCGAGTCAGCGGACCTTTCATATATGGGACCAACCAAACGCTCGTATAAAGAAGCGAAACGCGCAGTCGCATTTATGGCTGTCAAACGGCTCCGAGAACTAGACGTATTCGACGAATATCTCCTTCCTGTTCCCACCGGCTCAGACGATTTTGAAGGATCCTTGCAAAATCTCCGCGGACAGAAAGCAAAGCGCAAGAATATTCCGCCCATGATGACTGTCTCCGTTCGAGATCCATGGTGCATGGGCGACAGACTGTGGCTCCATCCAATCGTGATTGACGACCAGATACTTGCTGGCCTAGTCACCGGTACGGCTCTGGCTCCCGAAGAAATGAACATCACCAACAAGCATGTGAAAACTCTTCCCGCGAAGTTGCTGGAGTTCGACACAGAGTCAGAACATGAACTGCGGGCTGAAATGAAGGAGTTTACCAGGCTCGCGGTATGGTATAACGTCACCTCGAGACCCTTTTCTTCTTCCCTCAGCTTCTACGTCGTTCCCATCACCGAAACATGGGACCCTGATTTCGTGGAAATTCGCAGTTTATTGAATAACCCTCGCGGTAGCACTGACTGGACTCAGATATCGGAAGGGCATTACGATAAACTCATCATACTAAGCCGCTATCGCTTCGGAAGTACATATCTTCTGAGGAATATACGTCACGATTTGTCGCCTATGTCTTCTCCTCTTCCTGGATCTCGCGAAAGTCAGCATTCAACATATCGTGACTTCTGGGTCACCAAATGGTCGAAGAGAATCGAAGCGAATGTTCCAACCGACGGGCCGCTATTGGAGACCTCGCTCCTGCCACGATCAAATATGTCATTATACTCGTTGAACCCTTCTGCGGAAGACTTACTCCCGGTCCAGTCTGCGATGGATGGTCGCTTGCTGCCGCAAAATACATCCATGTGGCTCCCACTCTCATATACTGTGCGACAGACCTTCGAGGTTTTGCCAGCCCTATGTCACCGCATGACGAGCGCTTACAGAGCTCGTTGTGTCCGAGCTGAGCTCGCACTACCTTTCATTCAAGACAAATTGATGATAGAAGCATTCTCTATTCCGTCAACAACGTTCCCGTTCAATAACCAGCGCTTGGAGACACTCGGGGACGCCGTCCTGCAACTGTGTACCACTGTTCATCTGCTTAACGAATATCCGCATCGCCACGAAGGCCAACTCACGAAGCTTAGGCAAAAGCTTGTCGCCAATAATTATTTGATGCATCGCGCTTTAGATCTTGGTGTTGATCGTTTTGTCAACAGCGAGGGTCCGAGTGTTTATACGTGGAGATACGTCCTACCGGAAGATACGTCGGCGTATTACGAAGGAACCACACCAACCAGATATGTGACTAGGGAATACCCACGACGAAGCCTCCAGGACTGCATGGAAGCACTACTGGGTGCTAGTTTTGTGACCGGTGGCATACCAACATCGCTTGAAATGGGCACCGCCCTGGGACTTGGCTTCGGAGGGCCGCTACCATGGCACATGCGCTATACTTTGGACGAGCAACCAAGTGATATTGCTGCTCTTTTCTCGAGTCTGGAGCAGACCCTCGGATATAAATTCCGACACAATCACCTTCTGTTGGAAAGTCTCAGCCACCCGTCTGTTACATACTCTGAAGCGCCTTCCTATCAACGTCTAGAATTTTTGGGCGACGGTATGCTTTTTCTTCGTGACTAGGTTGTGATCGCTAAGAAATATCTTTTACAGCCATCCTTGATCTTGTCGTCGTCAAATACCTTTACGACAAGTATCCAGAGGCAACGTCCCACCAACTTGCCCTTCCCCGCACAAAAGCCATTTGCGCACCGACTCTGGCCAATATTGCTGTCCGAAAGCTCGGCCTCCACAGCCGGATACTCTTGAACAGCATGGAACTGAGTCGGGCCATCGACCAATACGTCCCTTTGCTCGAAAACGTATCTGGAGAAGAAATAGTGCGATTGGGCTGGAAGTTCGATCCACCCAAAGCCCTCAGCGACGTATTTGAAAGCCTGTTGGGAGCTGTGTTAGTGGACTCGGGGTACGATTACGAGAAGACTGCGGCCGTGGTGGAATACGTCATGGAAGATGTTCTGGAGGCACTCTCGCCTGATGTAGCCAAGGATCCCGTATCTGAGCTGACCGAATGGGTTGCAGGAAAGGGTTGCAGAAAAATGGTTTTCAAGTACGCTCTTCATTCATTATTCATTTCAAGAAGTTGATTCGTTCTTTCAGGTCCCAAATGAAATCCACTGAACTTTGGGAAAGGCTAGGTATCGCGGTGCTTGTTCACGAACAGGTCATCGTTGGTCCGATTGTTTCTACAAGCCTCACTGTAGCCAAATTCTTGGCCGCGGAGAGGGCGCTGACTGCTCTCAGGGATTCGGGATCAAGCAAACATCTCGCATTGCTTTGCGACTGTGGAATGTCGATGGACGCCATTTCTTCGCAATTACCAGGCGCTTCCGCAATTGCGACCGATGATTTATCAGACTGTGACGACACTGAAGACATCTTGAAACTGGACGTCCAGGAGCAGGTAGACGTCATGGAACTATGATGAGTACCGGAAGCTACAAAGTACAAGCAGCCCTGATAAAATTGCCTCGTATGTTGACTGTCCTTAACATCTTAATTGTGCTTAAGCTGTTGCGGGCAGTCAACATACTGGCATGTTCCACAGACGGAGATCGATATGTATATGTAGAATCTTCGGCGATACACTGACAAGCATTGCTAATTCCAAGCCTATCGATGGAACCGGAGAATTCTAATATTATACTTACGCCATCTAATTTCATTCAGGGTCCAAAGCATGTTTGGCAGCGTTGAATCATCGTGCGAATGATCTGATTTTCCTTGCTTGAACCAATTCATCCTTGACAGCTTGTGCCGACTACTGTATTTTGAGCTCATTTCACCTTCTGTTTGGCTCACATTTCCTATATTTCTCGCGAGAAAAGATCCAAGTCGCTTTACTCAAAAAATCGGAACGAGTCGCGTCCAACCTGATCTCGACCGCTTGCGCAGTGAAATCGGGGACAAGGACGCCATGGCATCTTCGTTTCGTGTTTCTGCTGGCTTTCTGAATGGTTTGAAGGCTCTCTTTCCTGAAACCTCCAACACCATCGGACCGATCTGGCAACCTCCAAGTCTGTATTGCTTTGAATCTTCCTATGCATGGCAATTAATTGTATATTCAGTGCTGAAGAGTCCATGGTACATAGTCGCCGCCGTTGCATTCAGTGCAAGCAACAGACCAGAAGGTGTTCCCCAAGTCTTCGAACATGCGCTTGCCGACCTCAGAGCTTCGCTTGCAAATGCGGAGCGGACTGCACTTAGTTCTGATAACGAGAAACTACTTGCGCAAAGGTTTCGAGATGCTCTTTTCAAATCTGGTCTCATCAGCGGATACCCAAAGGTTCAACCATGTTGTTATTCTGGGATTGTATATCATATGTTAACAATATTTTGTGTAGGCTATAAACAGTCTGAAATCTTTACATGAAGCAATGCCTGTTGAGCTCTGGGAAACAGCAGTCAGTCGGTAAGTGCGTTGGAATATGTACCCAACGTTGATGGACGCCGACGTATATCAGGGACACTGGAGCGACTCTCACTAGTTACGAGGTAGCTGGTCAGAGCCTTTGGCGCTCTGTCTACGGAGAAAAGTCTGGGTCTGTACAGGCATTGCTTGACTCCATCTATCCAGACATGGGTGAGATTTTCACGCGATATTCTTACCTTTGCATCATGCTCAAGAGTCGTGACCTATTTGAAGGATGGTTCTCGAGGGCTATCGGCTACGGTCTGGTATATGGCCATACAGACTTTGTTAGCCCCCTCGAAACCTCGTACACCCTCGTCGCAGCCCTGATAGCTGGCGACACTCCCCAGCAAATCGATTGGCATCTTGAAGGTGCGCAGAGAGGTGGAGCGACCTTCGAAGAAGTGAGTGCAGTAAGAGAAGCATCGATAAAGGTAGCGGAATTATCTGGAATTCAATGGCGACACCCAATCCCGGAGGTCAAGCTCGTAACCGAACGTCAGCCGTAACTGCGCTGCACGAGTACAATACAGATAACACATAAAATGCCTATGCACTCACGTCACAAAGACGCACGAGAATAAAGCAAGTGCAGATTTTCTGTGCTCGGAAACTGGAACGAGGGAGCCTGGATTAGAACCTACGCGCGACACTATATCAGATATATTCTAACAACAAAAAAGAAAGGATGTTAATAGCCATTTCTTGTGAAGATAGCACTTGCAACGTTAGATATGGCATTGATTTACCCAAGATTTACCATGAAATTAGACGTACATGTTTTATGGGGGGTCTTGCACATTGAAGGCGATATGCATTTGTTGAATGCGATGTAAGCCTTACCAACATGCTGCAGACCGCATGACGGAAAATAATTGTCGCGTCTCAGTCAACCTAGGCCGTCCCGTCGGTATTTCTTCGTTTGCTCTTTGATGGAAGACGCACACCCTAGCTGCAGGCAGTCTTTCGTGATAGTTCGGCCCAAGTTCAGCAAGTCAAAGATGGGTTTATCTGGATGGTCGACAACTTGAGATAGCCCCACAGGAATATGCAATTTCGAGCAAGTAAGTACGTTGGTTTCGAGAAAAAAAAACCAAGGCTAATTTGGGGTCAGAGTCGATGAGAGAAAGGGATCAGCGCCTCGGCCTTTAGCGCAGCCGATTCGGCAGAACCCGAGCGGGTACGCGGAAAGCCTGGGCCGTTACGCGCGTCACGATGACAGCGCGCATGCGCACGTATGGGCGCCGCACGGGCGCTGCGCGCTCACACGAGGAAAACGCCTTTATACATTTGAGGGATGCGACGGGGAGCGGCACAGCCTTGTTCCCGTCAGAAAACGCGGACCGCGCTGCGCGTGTCACGCGAGCCCGTCGCACGATGAGCAGGAGGAGCAACGGGGCTCGGCAGCCCTCGGGGGGCCTCCGCGCGAGCCATCGCCCAGATATATGTGTAGCTCCCCACGGCCTCGTGTAATTATGGCGCGAGGCGCTGAGGAGTGGGGGGCGTTATGGTGTCCGCGTTGGAGGCGCAGGCCATGCGCCCGCCGCACGTGATGGACGGGTGGGCCACTTTCGGGGCTTGGGCACTGCAGCGGTTTCTATTCTCCCCACTATAATCTCCAGACACCCGTCCCCCCCGTCCAGCGGTCGTCCCCCTCCACGCTCCGCATGGACATCCCCACTACCAAAGCGTCCGCGCCGACGGCGCCCGGCGACACGCTCACCGCGCTCCTCGGCGTCAAGGGCCCGTTGCGCCTCCTGCCGCAAGGCCCCGCGCCCAAGCCCCACATTGTGCTTAAGCGCGATTACTCCAGAATTGCAGAGGGCGCCGATGCGAAGTCGAGAGGCGTCCTCCGCTTCAGCTTTATTGCGGGCAAGAAGTTCGCCATTAACAAGGGCCAGCAGTTGTTGTTCACAATTGCGCCCCCCGCCGACGCGGGCGGTAAGACGCCGCTCGCCTCAGACACCACCTTTCTCCTCGAGGGAGACATTCTCGACACCGCGGGCGAAAGCGCGAGCGAGCCGCCTATCGTTTCCGGGGTCGAGAGCGCGGGCGTGGAGCGCCGCGTCAGTTTCGAGGGCATGCTGCCGCCCAGGATGCGGAAGAGCCAGATTCACAAGCAGGCGTGCGCGGGCTTTGCAAAGGGTGAGTAGTATGCTCATTCTCTTCGTTCCTGTCTGAATGGCGACCGCGCCGTCATAGGTGGGATGGAATCCACCCCAACCGCCACGCCCGCGCCACCCCCTGCGAACACGCCCGCACCGCGCGTTTTCGCGGACTGCGAAGTACAAACAGAAACTATCCCCACTGCGATATCCCGCCAGACTACTCCAATACCTCGAACTCTCTCTTACAGCGCGCAAAACCACGAAGCGTCTCCAACCCAGTTGCCGTCCCCCGTCTCCGCGGACCACGCGCGGGAAATAATACCCGACGCGCTCAGCCACTTTGAGCACGAGGACGCAGACGATGTATGTTGAGCTTTCTCAATACATTTCGAGAGTTATTCTAACGTATTCCTAGTGTGCGCGCTCTGACCGAAGCTTGTCGCCGATGGACCTCGGCAGTGAGAGCAGCACCCCAGCGTCGACCTTGGCCCCGCTGCCGGCCGTGTCTATAGACTCTGAGGGCTCGCTTCTACTTCAGTCTCCTCGAAGAGACACCGCGCCACCTCCCGCCTCGACCGCCCATCTGGCAGAGGACGTTAAGTCCGACTCCGCAGCTGAGGTGCCGCCGTCATCATCCAATGCTCTCAGCGCAGTCGCTGCACAGGCATCGCCACTCACAGAGAGACTATCAACTGAAGCTGCGGTGCATGGCGGTACACCTACAGAAGGATCCACGGCCGAGAACGCGGTCGCACAGGTAAACCTCGCCATGTTCTCGGGATTCGAATATGTTTAAATAACATACTTAATTAGGTACAGCAGACATCGTTTGCGGGACAGGATATCGCGCCGAGCAGCGCGACACTTGGCCTGGGACCCCGTATCGTCACAGACGATGCGCCCACATCGCCGCGCGCTGTTAAACCGACCCCGCGCTCTCAGTCTCAACGTGGCGCCGGAGGCGAAGAAGGCTTAGCGCACGAGCCATCAGGCACGCCCTTAGATGATGCGCCTGCGCGCGCAAAGGACCGGAACGTGACCATCGCGAGGCAGGCGGCGCCGACTTTCGTCAAGAGCGTGCAGGCATCGCTGCCAACTACCTGGGAAGCGGACGAGTGGGGCACCAGCGCAGCGCCATATATTCCCACGCCTACGATCGGCAACCCGCTTGGCATTCGCCCGTCTTCCAGCTTACCGCCGCTGCCGAAGCACGTCCCTAAAGGCCCACGCGCGCTAAATGCGGCGCAGACCGCGCCGAAGAAGCCCGTCGTCGTCGGCGCGAAATGGAGCGCCGCGCGCAGCGCAGGGTCGAGCGCGACGGGCTCTTCGCTCGGCAGTGTATCGGCGTCCTCGTCGAGCTCATCGTTAGCGCAGGCGTCGTCGGCGTCGTCGATCCCCACGTCGCCTGCGCCTGCGCCCGCAGCGAAGCCTGTTCTCAAGGCGAGCCTCTCGGAGATGCTGCGCTACACGTCGCCTTCGCCGCCCCCGCCCCCGCCGCCCACTGAGTCACCGCCGCCCGTGCCGTCCCTGCCTTGGGGAAAGCCAGCGGCATCGTTCCAGAAATCGCCAACGTGGTCGTCACCGCCCGAAGGGTTCAGCTCTCCACCTCCACCAAATCATTCATACCAGAAATCGCCATTCTGGACTCCACCTGCAGAGCCCGCGGCCCTGCCCGGCTCGTCCAAGGACAAATCAACGTCTGGATGGAACCTACCGGAGTGGGCGACAGAAGACGAGGTGGAAGCGGCATTCCTTCGCTCACTTAAGTCCCATCCTTACGACGCGCCTGTGCCGATGGACTCCTATGCCTTTACACCTGCAGGTGCTCGCACCCCCAACCCTTATTGCGAACCCGCGTCGTGGGGCCCCCTTGTCCCTATACCTTCAGGCGCTCTTACCCCCAACCCTTACTGCAAGCCTGCGTCGACGGACTCCTATGCTTTTACACCTGCAGGCGCTCTTACCCCCAACCCTTACTGCGAGCCCGTGTCAACGGCCTTTCGTGCCCCTACACCGACAGCTATGTCACACGATCTTATGCCAACGCCTTCGGCCAGGCCAACCGCATTTAACAGCGACTCAGCTATGTGGACACCGGAAGCATCGCCACCACTTTTATTTCAGGGCAATAAAAGATCGCGGAAGCGCGCGTACGAAGAGTGGAAGAACGAAAACTGGTCGCAGAGCATGACGGAGCACTCGAAGAGACTCAAGACTGACGCGTCTGCTTCGCCTGGTTCATCCTCTTCTTACACTGCGCATGCTAGCATCTCGGCGCCTACATCGTCTTTGGTATCTATGGTCCCGGCGCCGCCTCCTGATAGTAGCGCGTGTCGTTCGCCAGCGACTTACGTTAGGCCGTACTACGCTAAGGAATCCGGCTCATGGTCGACAAGGGTAATCGTTCCCATCCCGAAATGTAGGCACACACAGTCAGCTTCTCTCGGTTCCTGGGCCTATGCTTACGACATTATACTGCAGTGCCCATGACCCATCCCTTGCCGGCCAGGCCTATAGCCGGCGGGTCGTCTTACCGCCCGTCGACGAAGTCGCGGCGCAAGCACAAGTCAAGGTCGTCGCAGCCCCGGCGCTCTACCGACTGGCCCGCGACGATGCCCAATGCAGAGTACCGCCTGCATAGCGCACTGGGCGGCGTCGACGCGAGCGTGCAGAAGATCATGTTCAACGGCGACGGGACGCAGGTCGCGTTTATCTGTGCGTATTCTCGCCGCAATTACTTTACGTGTTTTGTAGGCGCGCGCTGATGTGGTTCGCGACACGTGCAGGCGCGGACCGGACGCTGCGGATATGGGACAACAAGCCGGCGGCGGGTGAGGTCGCGCGGCTTGCGCACAGCTCGCTCATCGCGTCGGCGTGCTGGCTCGAGGGCCCCGCGGCGGTGATGACGATGTGCGTAGACGGGACACTGTCCACGTGGACACGCAGCGCTGTGAGTTCTTTCATTTCTGCGTGCGCGTTGGTGCTATTATTGGCGCGGCCGGAAATTACAGCCCACGAGCATAGCTAACACCGCGCTCTTTGCAGGGGAATGATTGGAAGTACGCGATGCTGATCAAGGTGCCCGAGCTGCCCGTGTCGGATGCGCCGTTCTGCATGGCGTACCACAAGGACCGCATCGCGGTGTCGATGATGTCTGTCGTGAAAGTGTGGCTGCTTATTTCAGGTGCGTCGCGCTAACTATCTTTGGCGTTCGGCGTGTGTATTGACGCCGCACTTTCCTTTTGCAGGTAAATGGCAGGCGCAAAGGGAGATCGCGCGCTCTGGCGTCACGGCGCTCAAATTTGTTCAAGATGGAGACGCGCTGATCGGTGGCTGCCGCGACGGCGTGCTGTAAGTGCTAGGGTTTAACGGATTTGGGTATAGCGTGCTAAGGCGTACATTGCAGCTGGTACTGCGAGATACCGAACGGGACACTGCGCGTGCACGCTTTCTTGTCACAGAAGCCGATGTGAGTGACGTTACTGTCGCTGGGTGGGCTCTTGATTGACAGATGTGTCTGCGAAAGCATCTCCATCGACACGCATCCGACTGGGACATATCTGCTGGTCGGGCAGGAGGGCGGCAAGGCGCACCTTGTCACGATGCGGCCGAATCAGAACAAAGGGAACATTGAGCGCACATATACCTCTGAGAAGATCCAGGCAATGTCTCAGAAGGGCTTCCCGGCCGTGTTCGCCACGAAGGGCCAGGCGGTGCTGTACGGCACGATGAACGGCTGTGCGCTGGTCTGGGACCGGAAGAAGGGGTGCATAGTGTATGGACTGAAGCACCCGGAAGGTGAGAACATCCGCCCGTGGCTCCCGCCGGTCGGGTTTTCAGCGCTGATTCGCTCTTGCTTAATTTGACTTTAAGGTGATCCTGTCGAGACAGCTGCCGTGAGTCGTCTTGTGATACAGCGTCCGGTTGACTCCCTACTGATGGCGGGCATGCGCTGCAGACGTTTGACGGTCGTCCAGGTGTGGAGGGGTGGATTATCACGGGCACGAAGCAGGGCCGTGTGTTCTGGTGGCCTGTGCCCGTCGCTGCTGCGCCAGGTACCGCGGGCAGTGGGACGCGTACGTCCGCTTTTGGCCTGCCACGCACTGGAAATAACTGACGCTCGGATTTTATAGCGGATGAGGCATGATAGCATTTTTGTTTTGTCGTTGTTTTCGATTTTTATTTTGAGTAGTATTTGTAACATAATTTTGTACATGGCTAGAGATATAACAGGGACTACCTATAATTTTTTGCATTTTTGTTCGCTGTGTACATAGCTGTCGAGAGTGTCTAGGAGGCAGGACAAATGATTATTGTTGTTGTGTATTTGGGAATATGCCACGGACACGGCCGTGCTCCTTTACTCTTGCGATCAAGTCGTTGCAACCAACCTCCAGTCCAGTTCAGACAGTCACCGGCAGGCCACTACTCACCGCAGCACCGTCACCGCCCCGTAAGCCCCGTGTTACCCCGCAATCCCAAAATCTCACCCGTCTGCTGTCCGACACGCAGTATTGTCTGCGTTGTTTTTGACACTGCCCGCACACCCTACAGTCCATTCTATCCCAGCGATCCAGCCAGCCCTCGTACGCACCCCGCCCCCTCGTATCTACTAGCCAGGTCAGTCGCTCGTAGTCCCCTCTTGTCTGTCCTGCTGTGGGTGAAACAGCCACGAGGTGCCGTTGCCACGCCGCACAGACAGGCAGGCGATAAGGAGCCATGCCAAGCGCCGTTGTATGCATGTATGCTGACGCCCTGGCTCCAGTAAACACTCGCCCCGCCCGCAGCCCCTTAGACACCCGCCAACATGCAGACAATTAAGTGCGTAGTCGTAGGAGATGGTGCTGTCGGAAAGGTACGTCATCACCCGTCTTCTCTGGCGTTTTTCGGTCTGACAACGGCATGCGCCTCGTGCTGTAGACCTGTTTGTTGATCTCGTATACCACGAATAAATTTCCGAGCGAATATGTGCCTACCGTGCGTATTGCAGCTGCTCGTGCGTCTGTTGAAAATTGCTCAAGGGCGGGTTTTCTCCAGGTCTTCGACAACTACGCGGTCACTGTGATGATTGGCGAGGATCCGTACACATTAGGATTGTTCGATACGGCTGGTGCGTCGGCCTATATTTATCACTTTAATTTCGCGCCTAATCGTGCGTCTCCCATTTAGGCCAGGAGGATTACGACCGTCTTCGCCCTCTGTCGTACCCACAGACGGACGTCTTCCTGGTCTGCTTCAGCGTGACTTCACCTGCTTCCTTCGAGAACGTGAAGGAAAAATGGTTCCCAGAAGTGCACCACCACTGCCCCGGTGTTCCTTGCCTTATCGTGGGAACACAGGTAGATTTGAGAGACGACACTCAGGTGATAGAGAAGCTGGCCAGGCAGAAGCAGCGACCAGTCACGAGTGAGCAGGGCGAGCGACTCGCCAGGGAGCTCGGTGCTGTCAAGTATGTGGAATGCTCGGCACTGACGCAAAAGGGTCTGAAGAACGTGTTTGACGAGGTGCGTTCTTCTCCGTTACAACCCCGCCGTGATCACTTCCTCTAACCGTAAGCCCCTCGCTTCTCGCAGGCGATCGTGGCTGCTCTTGAACCTCCTGTCCTGAAGAACAAGAAAAAGTTATGCCTCATCCTCTAAGAACGACCCTTTAACGACCAGGACTACTACTTTCTACATTATGCTTGTCACTCACGAATCAACCTCACGCCACGACCTGGTTATATATCCGACATTGCCTATTTTTCTCGTTCTCTTTGTGTGTGTGTGTGCGTGTGTGTCATTCTTATCTGCTACTAGTTAACACAGACGTATCTTTGAATCATATTATGATACTCAGTTAGAGTCTGTTATTTTCTATCCTGCCACCCATTTTTTCTTGAAGCGTTCGGATTTTATTTTCCTCTACATGATGCATGGAACGGTCTCTCAATTTCCGGGCGTCATTACACCGCGAGGTAATCACTCATACTTAGTTGGAGCTCCTAAGTAATTTCAGGATATTTTATATCGACCGACCAATCCGATTTTTTTTCAGCTAATCGGATAAAAACATACGATCCACCTATACTTATCGCAGATTCGCAATTCATAAAGCTTTTCGATCGAGCTGGAAGGGGTATAATTTTCAAAAGAAATGGCATTCCATGTGAAGGGACGGGGCTATGTATACATGCAAATGAGGGCTGAGTAAATGAGAGTATTTAAATTTGAATATCGAAGGGAAGAGAGGACACCGTAGAAAAAAAAAAAAAAGAGAGTGGAAAAGGTGTACACCGTGGTCTAAAAATCAGAGTGCCTCAGTTGGAGTACGCCCCCGACGCCCGCGACGGCAAGCACGTTCGAGTCAGACCCAGACGTGGCTGAGGACGAGACGGCTACGTTGTTGGCGCTAGGCACTGCTGGGATCGTTGCTATCTCATTCAATAAGCGGACAAGGGCGATGACTAAGTCAGACGTAGGCGAAACGGTAGTGGTCGAGATGCTGCCTGCGTTGAGCACGTTCAAGAGGATGGAATTGACGCCAGACACAAACGAGGACAAGGTGACCAAGGCGTCGTTGTTGTTTGCACTGAACTGCGCTAGTTCATCAGCCGTGTTCTGAAGGGCGATCTTGAGTTCAGACAGCAACGACAGGAGGCCGACGGAAGAGAAGCTGCTGTCGTTTGTTATGTCGTCTAGTATGGACTGGATGATCGACTGGACGCCAGCCACAGATGGAATGTCGGAGAACGAGGGGACGAGGCCCGAGGCATTGCTGTCCGCGCTAGACGCTTGGCCGCCCGTTATCGCGGTGCTGATGGAGGACAGGTAAGACAGAAGCGATGGGGCGACCGGAGTTCCACTGTTTTGAGATAGCTCTGTGACCAAGGCCTCCAAGGGTCCCAGGAGCTGAGACACGAGCTCGAGAATGGAGTTCAAGGTATCGCTGTCTGCGGCAGACGATGAAAGTATTGCGTTGATAAGGTTACTGAGGGAGCTCAGGAAATTAGACGCAGACAAGGAGAACCTGGCCGGGTTGGTTAGTAGATCGTCAAGTGCCGACAATACGTCTTCGAGGGAGACTTGAGTGCTACTTGCAGGCAAGGAGATGGAGTCCGAGAAAGCGTTTGAGGTAGACACTGTGTTGAGTTTACCTAACAAGTTCCGAAGGAGGGGCATGGTGTTACCAACGGCCTCCAAGACGGGGGCCATAACCAGGCTCAAAGGGGAGAGAAGTGCGCTCGGCTGAGGTCCAGCTCTCCTGTTCGGAAGGGCTTTTATCTTGAACTGCTTGAGAGTCCTAGATGGCGCGGAAACCGGGGGTTTGGCGACTGCATTCATGCGCGACAGTCGCGACGGCTTTGAAGACACCGCGGCCAGGACGGCGAAGAGCGACATGAGAGCGAAGAGCTTCGAGACAGACCAGAAGAACATGGCGCGCAGAGGGAGAGGTTAATGAACGAAGGGTGAGGAATTGGGTATGCGAAGCCTCGGAGGATGTTCAGCGGCGAAGAAGAACTGAAGATTCGTGGACATCGTGACGACCTTTTATATTCCAAGAACTGTCAGCCGTGTATTTCATTTGGGATTTGGCTGACATTCCAAGGAGCTGTGGCTGCCATAGTTTTCGAGTACACGTCAGCCCAGAGGTCAGCGAGATCGGTTAGCCAACGGTTGGCCGGAATCACAATGGATGAATTTGAGTCACGATCAGGCAGTCGCAAGCAAATCAGCGGAGCGCAGAGGAGTAGCCAAGATTAATGAGAATTCTTTCTGCCAATACGAGAATTTTATGGTAGCAATACTGGCATGTGTTGATAGTGTATCGGTGCAAGTTTAACTTGTTCAAGTTCTTCTGAGGAAATTTCTGCCTGTTTCAGGCGCGCAGAAGCTGATGGTACATATATACAAACAAACGCGAAATTTCGTGTTGAATTAAGTACTTCGGACTTCGAATCATCTGCAACACCTAGCATACGCATGTCTCGACCACAAGACGACAGGAACCAGGAGGCCACGGTGTATCTAGTGAGTGACTTTTAGTGCGAGCTGAAATGGGATATGAACCAGAAGTTTTAGGGAAACCTTGATGAACGGTGTTCAGATGCCCTAGTCTGGGAGCTAATGCTCCAGGCAGGGCCGGTCGGTATGTACAGAAATTACTGCACATTGTTGCACCATTTAACGCGATAAACAGTGAACGTGCACCTACCTAAAGATCGTATCTCTATGGCGCATCAAGGCTACGGTTTTTGCGAATTTCTGACGGAGGAGGATGCGGAATATGCATGTAAGATCATGAATCAGATTAAATTATGGGGTAAACCTATCCGGGTTAACAAGGTTCGTCTACAGGACATTGACGCTGTTGTGTTCTTGGATACGCCCATAACGCAATGACTCTTCTACGTCGGTGCTGACGTTGTCTCTGCAATGACAGGCATCCTCGGACAAAAAGCAATTGGACGTCGGAGCGAACTTGTTCATTGGAAATCTTGATGAAAATGTCGATGAGCGACTGCTTTACGATACGTTTAGTGCTTTCGGAATTATGGCAACAACGGCCAAGGCGCGTCGCATGTCTGTTCGTCATGCGTCCATCAACTCAAACATCCACCTTTCACAGATTGCTCGTGATCCAACAGCAGGGACGTCGAAAGGGTACGGCTTCGTGTCATACACGGATTTCGAGTCCTCGGACGCTGCGGTTGAGTCAATGAATGGCCAGTTCCTCATGAACAAAGCCATCACAGTCCAATACGCGTTCAAGAAAGACGGCAAGGGCGAACGCCACGGAACACCTGCAGAGCGCTTACTAGCAGCTCAGGCGCGCAAGAATAACGCACTTCCCGTTGCAGCACGCCCCCCTCCCGCACCTATTGCTTTTGGCAATCGACCGCCGATGCCTGGATTCCAAGGTCCATATCAAGGCCAGTTCGCTGGCGCGCTCGCAGCGCCGCCTCCGCCTCCTGGGTTTACCCAGCAACAAACCATCATGCCGCAGATGGCCATGGGCATGCTTCCACCAGGGATGGGCCCTCCAGGAATGGCACCACCCATGATGCCCCCACCTGGAATGCAAGGCATGCCTATGCAGCCGCCCCAGGGTATGCAGATGTATGGGGGCTTCCCGCCGCCGCCACCTCCTGGGTTTGGAGGTGGATACCCGCCACAACAACAGCAACCCCAGTATTAGTATTGCTCTATTGTACATCATCGACATTGTCATCGCTTGTCGTAATCATATACCAGTATGAATTCTGAACGTTTGAAAACCTAAAGTGGACTCGAACAGTACTTGCTGCTCGAATGTTATTGGTGACTGAACTTGGTGCCATTATTTAAGTACTTTCATATACTTATAATTATGACACGCTTTTGTTTGTCCATGATTTTTCCCTCCTTTTCGAGCTCGAGGGCCAAAGCTGAGTCCTGGTTCTTGATTTCTTACTTACTAAAAATGAACGGTGATGGCCTGGTCTTCTTGAGTGTTCCCAGTCTTTGCCGCAGCGAAGCGAGGCTGAACTTGTGATTTTTTAAAAAGAAAACAGGATGTCACTGGAGCGGAGATTGAACGTTTGAATTGGCGTTCTCTCTCAGCTCGTCGACTTTAGACTCACGCGTTCTTCGTTATGTCACAAACTACCCTGGATTATTCGAGCTTAGAGTCGTCTTCAAAGTGAATTTATATCCTTACCATTTGTGCATTGCTTCTCATATCTGCAACCTAGATGGAAGAACCTTCCACCACCACCGGGATTCACGAAGTCGTCATCATCGGTGCGTATCACGCCGAGCACCTCCTCACTTAAAACTCACATACCTGAATCCACAAGCTTAGAATACCTGCTAAAAAGAGTACGGTATCGACGGAGTCATACGATGCCCTCAAGGATAAACGCGCCTGGGACGTAGCAATCGCCCCGGCGAAGTCCCTCCCAATGCAGGCCTTCATGTTATATATGTCTGGCGGAGGCGTTCAGATCTTCAGCATAGGCATCGTCTTCATGCTCCTACTCAGCCCCTTCAAGAACGTGGCTGGGCTTAACGAAGGTTAGCTCCCGACCTCATTCACTGGTCCATTTATCTGATCAGACCCGCCAGCCTTTGCCCAATACGCGCCCACCAACAAGAAGGCCGACTCGCTCACGACCCTGCCTCTTCAGAAGATCGTGTATATCCTCTGCAATCTGCTGACCCTTGGTGTTGGTCTGTGGAAGTGCCGGTCGATGGGTCTCTTGCCAACGGGGACCGGCGACTGGCTCGCGTTCGAAACACGGGGTGTGGTACGTCCTTGATCCTGCCTGCTTGAATAATTGCAGCAACTGAAGTTCAATCTCGCTCTCAGGCATCAGAGATTTCATTATTCTAATAACATTCCCAGTTGAATCGCATGTTTACTGCTAGCCATACATAGACGACTTATACCCGTGTCTCGGAGGTCGAGGCACTCTCAAATATACGTTAATTTGTACATTACGATCACGACGTCGTTTTCACAGAGAGCACCTGCTCAGTTCACACTGACAGCACACAATTAAAACTTGCTTCGCTTCGTTGAAACTTGAAACTTGAGGCTCAATTAACGGGCTAGTTGAACTTGAGCCTCAGGCTCGCGTCCCAGTTGCATCCCAGATCCTCCCCCCTTTGGCGACATTTTCAAGCGTAGATGTAGCACCTTGCTGGCTTCGCTTTCCAAGAGGCAGCCCCAGCTTGCTCGGCGAGGACGAGCGTATTTTCAAGAACGCACGTGCCGTTGTACCGCCCCCACAAGCCGAACTGTGTCCTGTTACCTCTTGGGCTGCTCTGCGGTAACTACTCTACCCACTTGCTGCCCACTTGCTGCTCATTAGTGTTGTGTTAATACATGCAGTTGGTCGGTCCTTGGCTTGTCTATTTACCACTTCTCATCCGAATGCTTTCTGTCACCGACCATTCAGATATCACAGCAATCTTTCTGACGTCTGCCAGTGCGGCGTGATATTTAGAGCCTTCCCACTGATCATCGGTTGAACTCTCACTTCGCCACCACCAACTCTCACTCAACCGCTGGAAGATCATACCATGCTACTCACCATCCGAAATCTGTCGGCTGATCCAATTCTTGCCTACACAGCTCCGTCGTCTTCTAAGTTCAACATTCGGCGCAGTAGCAGTTCTACGTCCCCGAATGACGAGTTTCTGCTTCAACCATCAATCGACTTCACAACCTTGCTTCCGAAAGGACGCGGCAGGGAGCTTATCATCAGAGCTGCGAGAAGCGGCGCGTTGACACCAGATTCCAACTCTGCTACTGAATTGGTGGAGAAAGAGTGGCACATCCACCCGGAAAGCTTCAAAATACGCTTTTCACTGGCACTAGTAGCATCATGGCAGGTTGTCAATGTCCCCAGAGGTTGTCCATGGTGGGTCTTCACGAGTCGAGTGAGTGTCTCTTTTATGTTTACTTGTAGTAGGGTTTTTGTCAAACTTTTGCTGGACGAATTCTAGGTTACAAGGAAGCACCATCGTCTTCTTATTCTCGACCGTCGGAATCTTGGGTCTTTCTTGTCAGAGCTGCCTGACCGTCTTCCCTTGTCTTCGATTGTTCTTCCCGGTATGTTACACCTAATACAGGCCGTCGATATTGTAGACTTAATCCATACTGTCGCATAGGGACGCACGATACGTATGTTCCCACATCTCTTGTTCCAATTGAAATGCCAAAACTAAATTACGTGTGCCTCAGAATGGCATTTCACGGTTGGCCTATCTCGCAGTGCCAATCCCCATCGACCCCATTAAGCAGTCAGTTGCTTGGAGGAATTCGGATCCTTGACATTCGTCTGGCAGTTATACCCCCTCCACTCCCTGGAAGTACAGTATTAACAACCGACCAGCACCTAATCGCATACCACGGACTATGGCCACAGAAAACGCCTTTTTTGTCTATTCTATATGACATTGAAGCGTTCCTCACCTCGCCCATCGGTTCCAAAGAGACAATCGTGATGTCAATCAAGCAGGAAGATTTCGCGGTGACTCCTGCCCCTCTGTTCTCACAGCTTGTCCACCAGACGATCACGAGTGGGCCCGGTGGGTGGATTGCGCATGCAACTTCGGAGAACCTGAAAGCACGAGACGACAGAGGAATGTGGTTCCTGGAGAACCGCGTCCCGACGCTGGGAGAGGTCCGCGGAAAAGTCGTCATGTTGAGCAGATTTGGAGGAAACGGAGCTGGCTGGGAGGATGGTCTGGAGGGACTTGGGATACACCCGACAACATGGCCAGATAGCGAGAAGAACGGCTTTGAGTGGGAACTGAAAGGCACACTAGTGAAAACACACGACTGGTAAGTGGTTCTATTCTCCGTTACATTGACGACATGAAGCCTATATTTCGACGCAGGTACTCGATACCCTCCTTTTTCTCCATCCCAGAGAAAGTGTACCTTGGCACCGCGAATCTGATACCCCCGAAGGACGCAGGCCGTCCTATACTACCCATAACCTTCTTCTCTGCTGCATCGTTTCCATTCGCCTTTCCACCGACCGTCGCGAAAGGTTTCGGCTGGCCAAAATGGGGGCTGGGAGTAGAAGGTGTCAACAGCCTGTTTGGGAAATGGCTGGTCGACCAGCTGAGCGGCTCGCAGGATCCTGAAAATAGCCAAGTTGACTCGGTGAATGGGAGTGAAAAACGAGAAGCGGGCGTAGATCCTAGAATCCGCGGGTGGACATTCTTGGATTATTATTCTCAGCCGGAAGATGGTGCGCTCGTTCCATTGCTAGTGGAATGCAATTTTAGGGGAAGAAAGAAAGGGGAAGAAGGGTGGTAAAAGTACTCATTTCCGCAGACAACATACTTATACTTATATCATATTCATTGGACATTTTATGAATTCGTTTACTTATACCATTCTTTTTGGGGGAACTTGATTGTCTGAAGAACTATTTAAATAACCTTGACATGTTAGCAGAGATCAACAAAAGAGAGAATTTTATTGAGAATCTGAACAAAATCTGAACTCTTTCTGCGATCTTTCGCTCGATAAGAAAGCAGAAACTACGATGCGCGTGATTCGATGATATCATGCATGCATGTCAGATGCACATTCCTACGCAAAGTAAGCCTAGTCTCAGTCCGACCGCCACCGAGGTTGCTAATTCCCATCACCCATCTCACTCGTTGCACGCAGACATGCCTACTCTCAATTTTATCACCAATGTAAAGGTAGCCGTACTTAATCACTGCATTTAATTCTGTGCTAATCTAATCGGCAGATCCCCGACGCGAAGGCATTCGCACTTGAGTTGTCAAAGGCAAGCACAGGGGCCTGCCTAGAGTAATCTATAAGCTCCCTCAATATTTTCAGTTCGGCGCCGACACCCTCAGCAAACCGGAACTCTACATATCCGTGATTATCACCTACAATGAGACCTTGACCTTCGGAGGGACGTTTGATCCTGCTTTCAGCCTGCGCATTGTGAATCTACACTGCTTATCTACCCTCAACTTTTCTCAAATATGTATAGGACAGCCTCGATAACATTAGCGAGCAGCTCAACGAAGAATATAGCAAGGCCTTCTTCAAGTTTTTCAAGGAGAAGTTGGATCTGCCAGGAAACCGTGGTTACATCACATACATTGACCCAGGAAGGGCCAATATTGGGTACATTCCAAAGTATGCAGTTGCTTTCCTTACTTATGCCGTGATCGTAGACACGACACGACAACTTTTGCCACAATTTTCGGCAAGAAGTGAGGTGAACAGGGAGGAACATGAACAGTCACCAATTCGCAAATCGCTGTATCTCAGAAGCATCAACAATGTACGAATCGCGCATGTGCAGAGTAAATATGATCTAGAGCCTGTTGATATTCTTTTCTTCCATGATTCGCAGCCGCATCTTGCATCCGAGCCAAATCAGACAATAAACTACAGACCTGTACACTGTTCCTATAATATCTTCTCGCAGATGGTGAACTGCAACATTGAAGCTTGAGCTGAGTCGCCAAAGGATAAGCACGGCTGGAGGTGAGACCACAAATTCATTTAACGTTCTGGTTATCCGGCAGGGTTGCAATTATGCGCGTATTGGTGGTGGTACAAAATATAAAAATGTACATACAACAACTATTTCCTGGCAAAAGTGATCTGCGAAGAAATATTAGCACAGATCCCAGATAGAGCTCGACTACACATACCTTGATCTTGTTCTCCCCATCCAACTTGTAGTTGTGCAGTGCATCCTTAGCCACGCCAGCGCTTCCTTCGTCCAAGAATTCCACGAATGCAATATCGCGTTTTGTTGGAATGAGACGGACTTCGTGGAGATTTGGGTATCTATTATGATGTGGGTGAGCAGGCAAATAAGGATGCGTGATGACCGTGACATACTGAGAGAACAACGCCATAAGTTGGTCCTTGGTAACAGATTCGGGAAGGTTCTGCAAGAAAAGAATCTTGTTCGGTGGGAGGTACTCGTCCGGCATTTGGACATTCGGGCGTTTCGGCGCTGGAGCTGTAGCACCGCCATCGACTGCGAGCAATAGATGTAAGTGGAAGATATATACAACCAAAAAAACACGGCAAACTTTCGGCAGCAAGTCGTTTTGCCCTGAATTTGGACTTGAGAGGATTTGTGTATCGTGTTTTCTCTACCATAACTCAATGTGAGTTCATGGAACACTTACCAAGTCTAATGACGTACTTTTGTGTTCCTCCCTGTCTGCTTTGTGCTCGTCAAAGCGATTCCCATCCAACTTTTTCACCACTGCGTCTGATCGTGTTCGCGCAAATGATATTTGCTAAACACACGGCAGGTCAATTCAAATATTAACCATCCAGGAAATGAATTATACCATAGGTTTTGAGTACAGAGGAAATCGTTGAACATCCTTCATTGCACTTTTCGCAATGTCTGCTGAAGGGAATGAGACGAAAGCTTGTCCGCGCATGCGCAGATTACTGTGGGCTACGACATCCAGAACTTCGCCGTAGACCTTAAACAACCCACGTAAAGATGCTTTCATGACTGTAGCAGATATAAGCGTATGATATCAAGACGGTGGCATTTCAACCGCACCTTCAGGCTTGATCTTCTCATTCAAATTCTGGATGTAGAGAGTCTCGCATGCATAGTCGTCGACGACTGCTTGCGCCGGTTCGGAAGTTGTTGCAGTTGGCTCGGATACTATAATATCTTCATCTTTAGGCACCGTGAGTATGGCGGGGGGAGCAGTCTCTGCCATTGCAGCGTTTAAGAGAGAAAACGACGTGAAGCTTTTCAAGTTGGCGAGCCGGCATCGAAACGTCGACTGGAATAGTATTTGTCGCTGTTGTGCAAGCACGTCTGGTAAATGGCTTGCCAGTGCTGGCGGATTTACCAACCAAAGCCAAACTGAACTTTTCCACCTTTCCTTGTTGTTTCCTTGACCTTTCTATTCCACTTTGCTTTTCTTCCAGTGACTACCAATCGCATACTTACAAGGGGAAACGAACTCCGTCGGGCATCCAGCTAGGTCTCAAGCGTCAGGCTTTGACAGTCGGTAATAAAGTAACTTCAACGTATCCTAGAGTCTGGACCGCTTATGGGCTGCCAATTCGAAATCCGCCTCAACTGGCATGAGGTTACTGTCCCATGATACGTACCGTTTAATATCCGTATTAGAATGTCTTGAAATACCTGGCCCGCTCCGACTTTGGGGCTTGTTTCTCTCTGTGTCCTGGCGACTACTCTCTGAAACCACCAAAATGGACCTATACCTCGTCTCTACCAACCCCGAGAACACTATGTTGCTCTCGGTAAATGGAGTAGCGCACTATCAGATCTCAACGACATGTTCAATATTAGGCTCACGCATAACGAAAATCTCGCGACCAGCAGTCGCCTCGGACGATAGTATCGTTGCTGAGATTGAATGGAAGAACCGTACCACGCCTACCATCTTACGCAGCCCTCTCCTCGGTGGTGCGGGACAATGCATTGGCACGCCTGGAACCGGAGTCAGAGCTCTGAATTATCTCTATAAACGGCATCGATTCAGCCCGTAAGTCGCTTGGTGAGCTCTACATTTGCGTTCTGCTATTGACCCAAGTGCATCATTTAGTTCACGATATTTTATTGGCGATGACGCTCAAGAATATCGATGGAAGATTGACAGAGGGGTCGGAAACACTGTAAGCGATTGGTAAACCACCCTGGACGACAAGTATCTTACTTTTATAGCTTACTCGATCTGACGCAGGTGTGCCTATTGCAACGTCGAGCTGGACGACGGTTGCAGAGGGAGTTTTTGCTGGAGACAAGAGACAAGTTCTTCGAATCCAGCCATGTTCGATTGATATCGACTTGATTGTTCTCACCTTCATTATTATGGAGACCAAAAGACGAGAAAAAGATGGCTATGCGGATAAATATGATGCAACACGCGACGAAGAACCACAGGGAGACTGCGGCGTTGATATTGGAGCTACTGGAGAACTTTGATTTGTTTCGTCCCCATATCGCATAATGCTGCATCATTGATCCATTGGAACATGTTTTTCTTCGAAAACTCCCAATAAATAGATAGGTGATCCACATCCAGTCGTTTGTTTGCTAGCAGTGTCGTTATGTCGAAAAAGCAAGGATCCTGTGATAATCCGCCTTAACGCTCTGGAACGTTTCCTCCAACTTTTCGTGCCTTTCGTCTTCTTCCATTTGAGCCAAAATTTCCTGCACCAAGTTATCAGTCAGATATATCGCAGTGAATAAAGACCAACTCACAAAGTTGAAGCGATAAAGTCTTTCCTTCACTTGCAACCGGTAAGCTTTCATACTAGCTTTATCTGAAGGATCCAAATGAAGAAGAATAAGCATTTCCACTAATCTTTGGAATTGTCTCTACAGGATGAGAAGCGATTATTAGCGAAAAAAACAATGATATTAGTGTAACGAACGTACGCCGGCGATTTTGAGATCCTTTCGCCACTTTTCAATCCATGGTTTGTTGGCTGGTGGAACGAGCTGTCCTTTAGGCGCTTCCTGGTCACCGCCCTCCCCTCTCACAGTCTTCCTTGCGCGCCCAATTCCGCCTGCACCCCGAACCTCTTGTGGTCCGAATGCTTCTTCCATGAACTGTTCGTGCGCCAAAAGCATGAGTAGATCGTTTTTGTCCCGCAAATCCTCGAACGCTTCGGCGGGATCCTCTACCGTTAGCTCGGCGATGTGCGGACTCTTTATGATATACTGGTATATCGCTTTGTAGAGTTCGGCTTTGGTTCAGAGTAAGTATGCATTGTAGGGCAAGTGCAAGATACGACATACATCCATGTCCGTGTCGTTGGTAAGGAGTTGTGATGACAAATTGGCTGCGTGGGGCTTTGTCAAAACAACCTCCGAGTATGAGGGAGGACAACGCGAACCTTAGCCTCAATCGAATTCGTTCCGGATAGTAATAGAATGGGTAAAGCGAAGAATAACCGACAAAGTGATATGTAGTCGTATGTGCTGAGTCCCTCCGTTTTCTCTTTTCGTATCTAGTTCGGCGTCGGTGAATAAAGGATGGCATGCAATCAAAGACGGTGAGGTGCTTACAGAACCACAAACTCCCAGTTATCCTCGTCGTCATTTATGTAGGAACCCCCTTCAATGTAAAGAAGAATGAGAATCTGCATTTTTCGATGGTATTCGCGGAATCCAGGAGTGTCCCATGTGGCCTAAGCAATACTACCGTTTGATGCAAACATCAATAACTGAGAGCGAAGGAGACCTACATGGTAGACCTGGAATTCGATAGCATCTTCGCTTTCAGGTTCCAAAGGTTGCGTATTCCCAGTTCGTTTCCGTTTCCCTTTGGAAGAAGAGTTAGGAGCCGGGCGGGTGTACGAGTAGATGAGTTGGCCTGTTGGCTTGAAAAAAGTGGCATCCGCTTCGACGCGTTTTAGGAAAGCTTCTTCATCTTTGTGATATCCTGAGAGATATCAAACGTCTGGGAAAGAATAGTAGGCCTTGAAGCGAGAAGAACATACCTGGGGGGATGAAACGACTGAGAATGTCCTCCACATCATCCACGGTGGAGGTCGACGGTAGTTTCTCCGAATATTGAACGGAAAGATATTGCTCCAAGGACCCAGATGCAAAGCGCAACTATATAAGCGTGAGACGAATTGCATATGTCTGAGTGTTTCTATAAGGCCCTTTACATCAATAACAAGATCCCTGTACCCATAAATCTTCTCGTCCTCTCCATAGATCTGACGAGAACGAGTAAAAGACTTCAGTTTGAGTGAACAAAGCAGACATGAAACGCAGCGTCATACCGGGTATGTGAAGCTCGGGTTGAATTCTTCGTACGTCTCTTCCTCAGCCAGCGCTTCCTTGTCGTTCTGTGATCTCACTGGGATCCAAATGCGCGTAAATAAGTACGGAGGTTTTGGCACTTCATTGCGGTTTGCGGTACATACCTAAGGAAAGTAGGAGTGAGTCATTGGAGTCCGAAGTCCAGTCAGCCATCCTAAGAAGATTTGTGTCAAACCGCAGTACCCAAGCAGTACCAGTCGAGGAAGAGTAAGTAAAGAGCCAGAGCGTGAGAGGCGCATTATTGACGCGTTGTTTGGCCTTGCTGGACACCGAGTGTTTTCCAAATATCCGCCTCTTGCAATTCACTTCCAACAAGCTTCTAACCTTCTCATGATCAGCTTATTGCTCAAGGAAATCTAACTCTGAGTACGCGAGGCTGTTCACGAAGTCAAGACCATCTACAAACCAAGTTCAAGAGTGCTCGCTCAATTTGCGCGAATACTGGTGGCATTTGACGAAATTGCTCGTTTGTTGCTCGTCGTTATCAAGTCGTTATCGGTCTTTACCGATTCATCTGAATCCCTGGTGCTTTCACGAGGATTTTCTGCGTCTCTTTCTCGAACGATTTCGACTCATCTTGATTCCACCCCAACCATGTGCAGCCATTCAAGATATTTATAAAGGTCTGGGTCTAAGTGGAGTGCAAACGACGCCCTGCCTCCCTAGTGCCGTTTCATTTCATTCCGATGAATAAGTGGAGCTCCGAGTCGGCGAATTTGAACATATCGGAGCTAAAGAACCCTTACCCATTGACACGCATACTGGATACTTACCGTCGATCAAGTACAAAGCTTCAAATTTCACGCATACTTCAACTATCTACGCAGCTGAATGCACAGCACCGGAATTGTTGCATTGCATTCGTGTGATCTTTTCTACCGTTACGAAAGGTTGACGAAGTCGGAGAGTGTCTAAGTATAATGTTCTTACCGAACCGCAGCAGGTTATATAAATAGGGGCTAGCGATCCATTCTAATACCACCATGAGGCTGATGCATGAAAATACTTAGCCGTGTTCCGTTAGCTATGCTTTTCTTTACCCCCACCCCCATCTTTGGCGTCGAGGACTCGAGGACCTCACGGCCCACGGCCTACGAACCACCTGCTTGCACATAGATAAAACCCCTTTACGACTGGAGGATCTCAACAATCACTCCGATTTCTCCTGTACACCAGCCTCACAGTCACCGATGTGGCACAATAGACTATCTCTCAGCCTTCTTGCCCTCAAAATCATCCCGTGTGAAGCACTACCAGACCTACTCAACCGTGCTGCATTAGCGTCACCCTGGCTGTGGGCATCGAGGCGCAGCCACCAACTGGATAGTGCTACTAACACAGGTATCAACTTCAACCCCAATGGCTCGGCTTTCCTATGGCTTCCTTCCGATGAATACTCCGGAAGCACTTTTTTTGAGTGAGCGATCACGGGCCATATTCCTTTCCTGCAAACTCACACTTCCCAATCAGTCGCTGGACTTTCTTCGACGGACCTGATCCAACGAGGTATGTTTGAACTTTGCTTCAAAGGGCCGTGTGCAGAGGACTACTGATCTTGACGGCACCTCTCAGTGGGAGTGTAACGTGAGTCGCACATTTTACACAACTTGAGCCAATGTTAACTAGAAAGCAACTTTAGCTACGTGAACCAGTCAACAGCAGTGGCGAAGGGCTATGTATTTGTCCAAGATGACGGAACTGTGATCATGAAAGCAGACGACCAAACAACGCTACCGCTGGGGCAAAATCGGGAAAGGTAAATATGTATGGTTGCGAATATCGACCGTGCATTTAGTTAACCTCGCCGACCAGTGTACGTATATCAAGTAACACGACCTATGACACCGGGCTGTTCATTTTGGACTTGAACCGAGCGCCTTGGGGTTGCGGTGCGTGAAAGGGTGATCCCTAATGAGAACTAGTCTGACAAATTACTTTCAATACTAATAGCCATTTGGCCTGCATTCTGGACTGTTGGGAGCGACTGGCCTTCAGTAAGATTATATACCCTCGTTCTTTTTCGATATACTCATGTTGGCTCGAAGAACGGCGAAATTGATATCCTTGAAGGTGTTCATGACAATGAACACAACCAAGTCGCGTGGCACACTAATCCAGGTGCGCTTTCAAATGGTCGTGCGATACTTGAAGCGGTATTCATCTTCTTCGTTTTGTTATTCAGGGTGCACATTAAATCCCAATGCAAGCTATACCGGAATCATTCCTGTGGGCATTACTCTCTTCTTACGCTGCTCAAAACGTCTAAATCTTGGCCAGCAAACCAACGGCATCAACAACACTGACTGTGATGCTAATGTCAACAGCAACGCTGGCTGTGATGTCACCGACTGGAGTAGGGCATCATATGGACCTTTCTTTGAAGCCCAAGGGGGAGGTATCCTCGCGATGAAATGGGATGAAAACGACATTTCAGTTTGTAGGTATCTATCCCGCTCCTGCTTTATCTGACTAACACCGCTTATTTGCTAGGGTCTTTCTACCGAGCTGCTATCCCCTCAGATATAACCCAGAAGACTCCCAATCCTTCGCTCTGGGGTCCCCCATCGGCGATTCTTTCCAGCACACAGTGCGACATAGGCACATTCTTCTCGAACCATAACATCGTCTTCGGTATGTTGCTCTTCATAGTCTCAGTTCAGAAATTGTAAACTGATGGATGATGCTTTGACAGACATTACATTTTGCGGTCTGTATTATCCACATCGCATGTTGTAAATTATCAGCTTATGGGATTCTCATAGGTGACTGGGCAGGCAACTCGTATGCGACGTCTGGGTGTCCAGGTACTTGTGCCGAGCGATTGACGGATCCGACAAATTTCGTGGTGGGTGATACGCTTTGGGGATTGTTTTCATTTGATTGACACTCCCGAATGATAGAACGCGACATGGAGCATCAACTCGTTACAAGTCTTTCGCAAGCAACCCTTAGCAGGAAATGTGTCCGCCATTGCATCTACCAGCGCCCGGCCATTATATGCTCGCCTTTCGCTCGCGGAAATTCTTCCGCCGGTACTTGCGGCTCTGTTGGCTCTGGTCTTTGCGCTTTGATGGATGATCTAGAGTGGGATTACATGCACAATATTTTGTATGTAATGGGATGTACGCATAAGTTATAGGAGGTACGATATTGATGATGTTTTACCCTTGGGCTAATTGGCCCCTCACAATTTCGCGAAAGCAACAACAGAATCTGATTTGACCTATCGTCTTGTGTCTGATTGCATACGGAGCGTGCCCTTCTGTCCTTTGAGCCTCCTTTGGGGCTACTTCAACTTGTACATGAAGTTCGAACACAACATGAATATGGCTCGAGCCTCGGAGTCGATATTCTTTGCGGCTCCAAAGCGCTAATCACCTGACCGCATATATGACGCAAACTACTTGGATAGTTTCCTGCAATCGACAAGCAAAGACTTCGACAACGTCACAGCTGACGGCTTACATCATGGCGTATAAAACGAAGTCAGTCTTACGCTTTTCCTTTAATCACATACCATACATCGCCTGACCGCCATGGCTTCCATAACCACCGCGTTCAAGCATGCACTCGCCAGCGTAACCGAGAACGCGAAAATAAAAGACATGGAAAGAGACCAGGTTAAGCCTACCGCAAAGTCCGAGATGACCACCGACTTCGGCGGCAAAATATCAGACACAGACAACTGGTGAGCCATTAGGCGGCACTAAGCTTGTGACGTGCTGATGATATTTTTATAGGCTTAGAAGTAGCGATGGCGAACACGTAGGGGTTTCGCTTCTAGAGGATCATATTGGCAGGGAGAAGATCCACCGCTTCGATCACGAGCGCATTCCTGAGCGCGTTGTGCATGCGCGCGGTGCGGGAGCTCACGGCCATTTCCGCGCATTCGACAACCGTGCCGCCAAGTGGACTATGGCCCCTGTGTTGACGGACCCGTCGCGAACTACGCCCATCTTCATTCGCTTCAGCACTGTCCAGGGTTCACGTGGAAGCGCTGTGAGCACGAGTCGCATATATGCACTTAAATTTATAATTCTAATTCTAATGAATTGTAGGATACCGTTCGCGATGTTCGGGGCTTCGCCATGAAGTTCTACACCGAAGAAGGTAATTGGGACCTTGTCGGGAATGACATACCAGTTTTCTTCATCCAGGACGCTATCAAGTTCCCGGACATCGTTCACGCGGTCAAGCCAGAGCCACACAACGAAGTTCCTCAGGGACAGAGCGCCCACAATAATTTTTGGGACTTCGCCGGCCTTCAACCCGAGTGTATGTTATTTAATCTCTCTCACTTCTAACTTCCTCTAAAGATCCTCTTTCTAGCGGCGCATATGGTTATGTGGGCTATGTCTGATAGAGGTTAGTCGGTTAACCAGCCTACCTTTCCTTCATTATAATCCTTCTGCAGGTATTCCAAGATCATACAGGATGATCCAGGGATTCGGTGTCAACACATACACGCTAATCAATGCTGAAGGGAAGCGTGTATTTGTAAAATTCCATATGACTCCTGAGCTTGGGGTCCACAGTCTCGTTTGGGACGAGGCTCTCAAAATAGCAGGTCAAGATCCAGGTATGCCTTCCTCACTGTATCAATATCCTTCATTCATTCATTTGCTCCGAGATTTCCATCGCAAGGATCTCGAAGAGGCTATCAAGAGCGGGGCCTATCCCAAATGGACCTTTGCCATTCAGGTAATCGAAGAGAAGGATGAGCATAATTTTGACTTCGATATCCTTGATGCCACCAAACTGTGGCCTGCAGACCTTGTTCCCATCCAACCTATTGGCGAGTTTGAGCTCAACCGCACAGTCGACGAATACTTTCCGGAGGTTGAACAAGTCGCTTTCTGCACGAGCCATATCGTCCCTGGGATTGGTTTCAGCGACGACCCTTTACTCCAAGGCCGCAATTTCTCTTACTTTGACACGCAGATTACTAGACTGGGTATCAATTGGGAATCGGTGTGTACCCTCGATATATCAAGGGACTATGCTCATTCAGGATGAATAGTTGCCAATCAATCGTCCCGTGTGCCCGGTCATGAACAATCATCGTGATGGCTCTAACCGCCATACTATCACCAAGGGCTCCATCAATTATTGGCCCAACCGAGACAGCGTCAACCGTCCCGTACCTCCCTCTAACAACGGAAAAGGTGGCTATGAAGAGTACGTCATTATTTATTCCATGCACCCAAACAATTCGAACAAGAACCCTCAATACCAGATACCACGCAAAACAAGTAGGTATCAAGCAGCGATTGCGGACGCCGAAATTCCAAGAGCACTTCAATCAAGCCCAGCTTTTCTACAATTCTCTTGCCGAGCACGAGAGGAGCCACCTGATCGCAGCCATCTCTTTCGAATTGAGTCACTGCGACGATGAACGCGTCTACACAAATTATACGCAGCTACTCAACAATATTGACTACGATCTCGCAAAGGCTGTGGCTATCAACGTAAACGGCGTCGTCCCAGAGAAAGCCCTCCGTCCAAACCATGGCAAGGTCGATCCCACCCTATCTCAGGTGTTCTTCGCGCCCAAGAAGGCTACGATTGCCACGCGCCGCATCGCCATTCTTATTGCTGATGGATTTAACATGCTCGAGGTCGAAGCTGTTCGTGCCATTTGGGCCGCGGGGCAAGCGACCACCTGGGTCATTGGCCCACGTCGCGGGAAGATTAACGCTGAAGGAGAGACAATGGGCAAAGGCGCGGGCATTGTCGCTGACCACCATTACGAAGGCCAACGCTCGACGCTTTTCGACGCCATATTTATTCCGTCGGGTGAGCATGCCAAAAGTCTCCTGACCAACGGGCGTGCCATCCACTGGATTCGCGAGGCCTTTGGGCACTGCAAGCCCGTCGGTGCAATTGGAAGCGGTGAGTCGGCTTAGTTTTAGGCTGTTTTAATCACTAACTGTCGCTTGCACTCGGGAAAATTAGCTGTGTCCGTGGTCAATCATGCTCTCGCCATACCAGAGATTGATCTTGCCGATCCCAAGGGTAGCGATAGCACCGTTAAATCCTCCTATGGCGTGGTGACTTCGGGGAAGTACGATGTGAAGTCTGCGCTCGCCGATACCGCACTTAATATCTCGCCTTACGCTACGAGCTTCGCATCAAAGCTTGCGTATGAGATCAGTCTGCACCGATGCTACGCGCGGGAAGCTGAGGGCTTGACAAGCAGAGTTGCATATTAGTTTCGAACTGAAGCCAACGACGTGGTTGTGTTCGTTGTATTTTGTATTTTTCAGAGAAGTTGAATCTGTATGATTAGTGATGTATTGTAGCTTCGAGGCTCGGTATCAAATTGTGATATAAGTTTCTGCATACTAGTTGATCAACCCAAGACAGATGCACTAATCTGGTCTCTGGCTTTCAAATTACTTCTCTTGGAGGTTCGCGGGAGATGAAGGGGCCAGGGACTCGGACTCGGAGTACTTGCTAAGTTATTTACGTGTCTTGATGTTGTCCGAACTTTCGATAGCTTTCTGAATATACTAGTTCTCATCTTGAGATAAGATGACTTTAGCTAGTCGTCGCCAGAACTAGCTTAAGTACCTTTGAAAACCTGTTCAGTGAACTTGCCAGTGGGGGGTTGATGGAAGGCTCTGCCTCGTATTTTGAAAGACCCATGCCATTCTCACTTGCGGCAATCAGGTTGTACAAGATACACGTCCGAGTCCCTAGTAAGTATATAGCAATAACGAAGGGTCATACATATGAAAAGATCACCATTGGTAGCTCATAAAACTAGCTCACGGGGAACCCAGTCAAAACTTGGTATACAAAGGGATAAGACAGGGGTTGAACGAGTTTAAATCATCCACCTGCTATTCCCAAAACATTGTGTCTATCATTATCTTGTAAAAATACGTCAACTAAGAGAAAAATCGCAGACAGTGGAATAAACATACCTAGGACGGATAATGGAGAACGTCGGACGGCATCCACAAGCATACAAATGAAATATCTTTGGCCCCTCTAGACAATGCCATCCCGATACGATCAAACGAGAAATAGAGATATCTTGCTAGAATCTCTTGGATATGTTTCCACGTTTTCGTAAGAACTCCAACGCCCCCAACAATACCCCAGCGAGCACATTTGCCTTCAAATTCGCCGACTTCAACACCTCCCCCACCCGCCGCCCCGCCCGTCCTGCCTTCGTCGGACGCGGCTCCTAAGAGCCAACAATACCGTCAGATACCTCCGTCGTCATCGGAGTAAAATTCGTCGTCATCCTCCTCGTCCACAGACGTGAGGTTGTTAAAGTCGACCTTGTAGCGAAGCAGACCACCGATGCCACCGAACCCCTTAACGAATTGAGCTCCCTCTTGAGAGCGGTTTGTCACGAATTCGAGGTTGGCACCGAAGTCTTTGTATTTCTCGGCGAACCATTCAAGAAGCGACTGGGGGTCGACCGCTTGCTCCATTTCGAGGCCGGTGGACTTGTCCAAGAACTTTTCGCGGTCTTTCTCTTGTTCCTTGTTGCTGTAGACAATAATTTCCTCTGAAAGAACTGTAAGGGATGGATAACATGAAAGAGTAAGGGTACTTACCTCCCGCAGCGTTCCTTAGAATGTACCGAGTGGTGTCGAGGTTCTCCCAGACGATCAGAGTTTCAACGGCTCCCAATTCGAGAGCCTTGAGGGTATCCTCAATTCCGAAGCAGTATCGACCTGTGTCTTGGCTGATTTCATCGAAATATTTTTGAATGAGTTTCTTCTCCTGGACAAACTTGACGTTGGCTAGAGACTCCGCTGCAAGTCCGATGGCCTGAAACGTACTGTTATTATTGAAAAGGTGGATGTATCGGAAATAATCGCTCACCTGGTTGAAACCGTTTTCACCTCCGTAACTGACATCAACGACTTTGATGATTTTTGCGACCAGACGCCCATCGAACATGTCGCTTTGGCTCAGTTCGGTTTTGAAGTCAGCACTTCCGGCAAGGACTAACCCTGTAACGTTGACCTTGTCGTTGGTAATGAAATGCTGCACTGCGTGTTCGGCTACCTTCCGAACGTAGTTGTGTCGCTTTTCGTCTCTCAGACGCGAGAAACGCAATGCGGACTGTCCTCCACGTCCGTGCTTTTTCGGCAGATCGACAGTAAATTTGTGGATGATTTCACGAGTGTTCCCAGCGAGAACACCGAAGAGAGTGCCATTACCATCCATGACAATGAAGCCAAAGCGGGAGTCGGATTCGAGAAGTTCGGACAGCGCTTCGGTGTGAAATTTGTTATCGCAAAGGTAGAGCGATCTAAGACATGTATCAGCAAATTCACGTTCAGACTGTGAATGAGCATTGACTTACGTATTGATGGGTTTGTGAGGTTCGAAATCAAAAGAAACTTTCTTCTCTTTGCCCTCGTCCGTCAGAATTGTACCAACGAATAACACGAGGCCATTTGGAGGCACCCTGTTGTACAGCTTCAAGCGTTGTTGGGTACTGGTAATAGCAGCAAGCACAGAGAGGCGATTGACTCTAGATTTGATGTTGGAAGCAGTTCCGTATTCCTGTGTCAACATCGCAGATGCTCTGGAGATTTGATCCTGAGGGAGGTCAACGTCAATGTTATGCGGAATGCGGATCGATCGAGACGCACCTTTGGGGGTATGATAAGACTAATCATGGAAGTTCCAGCTCTAGAAGGCAGCTCTCTATCAGGATGCAGATTCCAGCGAAGAAAGTAGGGCAGTATACAGACCCTCGTGCGGAGTCAAGGCTCTTGATGAGCTTTTTGACCTTCCACATCTGGATATTCTGCTCCGCAATGTCCGTACTCATATTGGGCGACGACGTGTGCGCTTCCTAGGAGGGCCAGGAGTACGCTGTCGACAAGCGAGATGTAAGAGAAATTTGAGAAGGAAGGCAAGATTGATTTTCCGTGCACGAAGCTTTTCCTTTTCTCTGTTTACACTTGTTATCATCCATCCCCCTTTGTGTCGACCACGTCTACTTACTCACCGCCGCTGCCGCTGCTCATGAGCCAAACCAACAAAAAAAAGCGAAAGATGGAGGACGGTCCCGACGACAGCGTGAAACGCGTCAAGGTGACTGGATCGGAATTATCTGTCGATATATTAAAGACATCTGCAAAGGACACTACCCCAGGGCCATCTCAGTCCGAAGCTCAGATGGAAACCCACATCCCAGAGCTCCCTGAGAAAGTTATAAGTACAAAAGCGAAAGGCAAAGAAAAGGCCAAGGCAGATGCACCCCAGAAAGTCTCTCATCATCGCATCCGCAAGCTCGTCCCTCCGAGGCCGTTCCCAACGGTGCCGAGGTCTGTTTCAGCTACGGGACCACGGTCGAGTCATCGAGAAGGAAAGAATTTGATATGTTTGACGCGTAAGTCAACTTTGTCCAACTACATGCGCCGATGTAAGGATATTATTATCAAGGACGGGTATGTTTCTCCTGTTTCGGCGCCTCACAGGTTGCTAACAAACGATTGACAGATACAAGACGCTACATTTGAGTGCTATGGGTGCTGCTATACCTGTTCTCCTTCAGCTCGTGACTGCCCTTCCTCCAATACTCCCTTTCTCGAAGGATGAAATTCGTTATGAAATTAAGACCAGAACGGTCGAAGCTCAAGATGAAATCATCCCGGAAAGCGAGGACGACGACATCTCATATCAGACACGTGGAAAGTCGGTCCTTGATATCGTGTTCAAAATCGGCGATGGAGAATTCGAAGGCGATCGTACCGCCATCCGCAAGTATTCTGCTGGAAAGAGTGTCGGAAAGACATATCCCCCCCGAAATAAAATCGATGCTACGAAAAAGGGGAAGGCTACAGAGGCCAAGCCTGCGATTGTGTTCGTAGAACCTGAACAAGAATTCATGGACATGCTATAAGTTTGACTCCAGCATTTGTGACATATTGTTAATCATGTTGGATATAATTCTTGAATCAGGAAGGGTACCGGTAAGCGGTTATCTGTAGTGCTTTCCTTCTGAGCTGCCAGCACTAATACTTCTCCTAGTTACAAATCGATAAACTGCTGGTCGAGCTATACATCTAAGACGCTTGCACCGGGCTCCCTGCTAGCGAATTGTTTGAACCTCCATCTGTGCCGTTCCGTGGCCTGCCGTGGATTTCATGTACATCAGGTCTGTAATATCCTCTCCTTCACAGTGTCTTTCAACATTCTGGCTGTCTTCGGCTGCGTTTTGTTGGATTTTTTACAGCTGCTGTGGTGCTGAGAAAACATGTATTGTCTTCGTTTCTTGCTACAGTGAAGCGGTGATGATGACGCGACGGGTTCGGATGATCGGCCTTCTATTGATGTACGTGCAGGTCTTTTGCTCCCCTAAAATGCGAACAGATGTCAAGTCGTCCAGACCCATGTGATGTAAGAGCTGCGGAATGATTCTTTTGCATTCTAACTAAACTTTTCTTTCCCCTCTCTGCTCATCCCTGACACGTCGAATGGGTTCAGGAAGGTCCAAGACCGGGGCATTCTCACATTGGCAGTGAACTTTGTCTTCAAGTGCGGACTTCTCCGCTATCGATGTGATTTTTCAGCGGGTCTCCTGAAAACGGAAGGGCTTTCCGCGTTCCATCCCTTTCTTTTGGTCAAGAAAATGCTTTTGTGTCATGGTTGTGCGCACAGGGCTGACCCACTCTATCAGGTGTTTGAGTCCCCAGGAAGTGTTTGAGTCTCCAAGATCGATCGTTATGCGCCGTGAACATTCAACTACTTACCGTCATTGCATCATCCTATGCCAAGCCAGTGCGAGCGACATTTCATTTCTGGCAAGATGGCTTATTACGCAGGTTTACCCAGGAGAAGTCACCAAGATCGACCCTACCGCGAGGTGTCCCAGGTCCTATTCGTTCGAAAATATCAAGTCACAATATTTGTATGTCATATTAAAGAGTCCACTCGCAATCCACTCGACGTCGCTTCACTGAGGGCTTTTTGCTCTTCGTCGGCGCCCAGTCACACTTACGCTGAACTAGCCCCAAGAGTTCCACGCAAACGCTAATTACGCCGTTCCCACCGAACGTTCAGAAGCCCGTTGTCGAGACCAAAGTGTGCGTTATTCCTATCCTTTCTCGCGTATTTAATTTGTTGCATGTCCTGTGTGGACAGCACTTGCATCACATGGCGTGAGGTCATGGTCAGGTGAGAATACTTGTTTCTGATATCAGGCGTTTCATAATGATCAGTTAATACTTGTAGTTGAAAGCTCGCCTAGTCTAGATCAGCTTCACGCAACTTCGTTGGACCTCGTTAGGTACGCAAGATGCTATCTCTACCCGAACCAGAATTTTCGGCGCTAATACGAACCGCAAGTCAGGCGCTAATCAATACGCGGTAAGGCCGCCAAGCTATCGTGCGCCTACAATTCGAAGGATCTGATTCAGATTTCATCATGTCGCACTCACATTTCTATCCACCAAAGAGCTCTTTCGCGCCTTTCGGTGCGTGCATCATGTATTGGGCATTGCATGATTTATACATGTGTAGTTAAAAGGTGCCGCTTGAACTGCCTGTCCCCCCGCATGGCTGCATGTTCAGACGACATGTAAAAACTCCGATGCAGGCTTCAAAGGTGCTCGGGGTAACTTTCACGATCACTTCTTCCGGCCACTGTCAGAAGCAGCGTTAACTATTCCTGACGTCCTCTGAGCATTTATAGTTCGCGGGGTCTAACATGAATGGCCCGGAACTAGAGGAGATTGCTGTTGGGAATAGTTTGCAGTCAGTTATGGGTCTATCGAGTACAGAAACCGCCTACGCAAGTAAGCAACCTACGTCAATATGGGGTGCTACCGTACCCTCCTCAACGAATAACAAGGATTGCCTCTTCAAGTAAATGACATGATCGTTTCAAGACGTTTTGTAGCAGGGAAAAGCGAAGTTTGCTGTGTGGGTTATTTTTAGAAGATTTAAAAATAAACGGCAATGATCAACGCTCTTCAACGCTCACGTCTATGCTTTTATGTATCGGTAAGTTCATTTCCACACTTACATCCACGAAACGTTCAATTACTGGTGTTCCGATAAATTCGCTTGCGTTTTTCGGATCACTTCAGGCCCGTTTGAACTTGGTATGTACATAGTATTCTTTGCTTGGAATTAATGGCGGTTCTAATCTTACTTTCTAAACAACTTGAAGTTTTACGAGGGTGTTAATGGGCGTTGCGGTTCAGTCAAATCCACGCGCTTTTCCCATAAACCATCACTTTTGCGGCGCTACCACGAGCTACCACGCTTTCAAAAGGTGCCTGAAGACAGCGGAGGTTTTTTTTGCTCATGTGTTTTCCGGATCCTGTAATATCTTGTCGCGTGGTTAACGCAATTTCAGCATAATCCAGCTCGATCGCGATGTTGGACTCGTTTCAAGATAATTGAATATGGCAACAAGATCCCCCAAAGGGGAGTCGGCTGGCTCCACAGGAATTTTTATAGCCACATTGGAAATATTTATACATGCATACAGAAGAATATGTACAGGTCGGAAGCTGACCTGGCTGGTACTTACAGAACTTCGAATCAACGGGATCCGATAAGTGGCACACTAGATCCGGATTCCGGGAGGAGCAAAATCGGACAATTCACTCTCTCACTCTTGCCAAGTGAGATGCGTATCGTGGCTGAATGTTGAATATTTGACACTGCGCTACCGCAGTCACCGCGGCGACTGATCGAGATCTGTTTGCACACCAGAATTGAGATGAAAGGCGACTTGGAGGGGGTGCATGATGTCCATGCCAAAATCACTGGTACTCACCTTCGTATTCGTCGTTCTTTGAACAATGCAAAACTACATATACCCGTAGGGGGCGTATTTGACTGTAACCAGCACCATGGAACTTGAAGTACTATGGAACGGATCATGATAAATACAAGACATATCATGAGATAAAATCACTGTTAGATTTTGCTCCTATATCAAACAGTTGTCAGTACTTTGTAGCCCTTTGTTGGGGGTGATACACGGTTGGTTGATTCTCGATTCGATTCAAAAATTGAGGTAGTGACTGGAACGCACGAGATGAGGTGCCAAGAGGGTACCAGGCACAACGCTGCAAACTTCAAAGCCAAACCGATTTCCAAGCCCTCTCCACGGCAACGTTGAAGTAGTAGGTTAGGCCAATAAATATTGCAGAGTCGGTGGCGCGCAGTCACAATGGTAACGGTAGTGCAGCTATGTAGTACAAGTGCATATGTACCCACATATGTACAACGGCGTTGATCTCAGATGTGCGCGACGGGATCATTCAATGATTTATTTCATGATATTCGACCTTGCTCGACCTATATTTGTATGCCGCGGAGGATGGGTCGGGTATAGCGCACGACTTGCTTTATGATCGTTGAATATATTCTGGCCCTGTGGTGTCCCGAGAAGCCAGTGTTTTCCGCGGCTGTACGCCAGGCGGAGCACTCGCTTCCCACCTCGGGTGCATCGTTGTGGCGATCAAATAATAGTCGCGCTATTGGCGCTCATGACGTTGGAGATAGCAAGCGGCCACTCCGAGGATATATACCATTGCTGAGTTTTTTGCGCAGCGTGTTTTGTTTTAACCACGACCTCCGAGTCCGAGTCCCTCCTGTAGAGATATGATGGGATCCTATCTCCGTCGCCTTCGCATCCGGTATGTCATGAAGTGATAAATCATCCATGACTTGTGCTGGCCAGCATGGACGCATGACAAAGGTCTACCTTTATGTAACATCCAGGTGCTAATGGAGCATTGGTAGAACCGCTCTGGATCAATCGAGATCCACACGCGAAGCTGACGAACGTTCATAGCCGCATCGCTGCTGCGTCCTCGCTCCATACTTGGGTGCGCACATCCTTGTATGTTTATACTGCGTCTCATAAAGCGCATCCGGGTATTGTCCGGCTAGCGAGTACACACTCCGTGGCGCGTGTCGGGTACACCCAGTACGGGCTATTTCCGGGCATGCGTGCGCTCCCGAGGGTATCGTGTCTGAGTAATCCGAGAGCCAGAGGCCAGCGCCGACAAAAAAGCGCGCTTCGAACGCTTGCGGGGGCCGCCCGGGCTCATCAAGCGTATCACAGCTGCTGATCATGATCAGACGCTTCAGAAGCGTTTAGAAGCCGGGGAGCAAGTTAGCAGATGCGCACCCGTTTTGCGTCCGCGTCGTGCCCGGCAGGTTGCGAGGCTGACGTTCCGTGGGAGGCTCCGCGAAGATACGCAATCTCCCATCGCGCGCAGGCAATAAATGTTCAGCGGACGCGCGTTGCGTGCTATTCCGGCACTTCCCTGGACTCCTTGGACATAGATATGACGCGTATCCCCGGCGATCCACTCGGACGTCCTGGGGGCCTGCCCGCGGGCTGTGCACGGCCTCCGCCCTCCCACAGCAGCGCGTCGCTTTCGCCGTCCTTGGCGAGGGATTAATTTAGCAGAAGAGCAGGATAGGGGCTGATAATGGTGTGCAGCTGACGCGCGGGCGGACAGAGATAGACGCGTACCCAGTGACCCCACCCACCGAGCGCGTCCATCGATGTGATCGACTCGATAATGGACCCGATCGATCGTGTGCAAGGAGCCGCAGACGCCTATTATCGTCGACACCGTACGGGGATTTCGACGGCCAGGAGAAAGCCTAGTGGAAAGGCGCTCTGGAGTGCGAGGCCTGCGAGGGCTGATATGAACGTCATCGTCACGGCACAAGGCGCGCACCCGGACCGGGAAAGCGGTCGGGGCACCACGGGCGCCTATACGCGCCTGATCCTCGCATGTCACCGCGCCTTCCCCACCGCCCTTCCTCGCAGATCGCGAGCGATCGCCCGAGGATATCCGCATATGTGCACACCGCGTCGAGCGTGCACTCAGAATAACGGCCCTCGCTACGATTATGTACACCTGGGCGTTCAGAATAAAATAGAGTGTTAGGCTTGTTCCTGCGCGAATTTAGCCCTTCGCCGCGCACTCCGCGCCTGCGGGATTTACTTGGAGGCGAACGCGATGTGCAAATGTGATGTCATTTGCTGGGCCAGCCAGCGCGGCGCATCGCCTTGTCGACTGTGCCTAGGGCAGGCGCGCGCGGCGGCGACACGCGACACGCGCAGGCAGCGGGCGGCCGCTCGGCGCAACCGCGCATGCGCCACCCCAGAACCCTCAGCAGGCCAAGCGCACGACGGGCACGCGCTCGCGCGCCACGTGCACATGCGCCATTTCCAATGCGCGAGCAATACATAGGTAGGTATGCAGCACCGCGACGGCGTATATATTTATTAATAAAAAATAGGCAATGCACGGCGCTACCGCCCCCGGCGCGGTATTGCAAATACCCTGCGGATCGGGCCCGCGTGCGCGGGATCCTGCGGGATCGCTCCCTGCCATCGAGGCAGGCGCACAGACGCCGAGCGCGCTGGCGCCGCCCAGCACCAGCACAGCGGATACCCACGGGCGCCTGTCCAGCGGCCCACGCGCAGGCCAGCGCGTCCGGGCGTGGTAAGCGCCCGTCTCGCCCCAGGCCAGGGGAGCCGCGCGCGATCGCCGGCCCTTGCCGCCGTTAGGCAATAAGCAATAAGCGCCACGCCATCTGCCTCCGCCGCGCATCTGCCTCCGCGGCGCGACCTGGGGCCACTGCCAGTGAGTGGGGACGCCACGCTCTGTCGTCGGTCGGTGATGGGACGGAGATTGGCTGCGCACGTCCGCCGGCGCCCACCGTGCGCGGGTGCTGCGCGCGGTGCGGCGTGTAGAGTACACGGACGGGACATGGGACGTCTGCGTCGGAGGCTGGAGCTTACCCGCGCGTCGCACGGGCGCACCGCGTGCAGGTAAGTACCTGCTGCCTGCGAGATTGAAGAGGCCCCGGGGGGGCCGTGCGGTCACGCCCCCGCGCTGCTATATCGGTGCGCATATGAATGCACCGCGATACTTATCGATCAACCTAGAACGCGCAGCGCGGTGTTTCCGCGGGCAGTACGGTTATTAAACAACTATACGCAGCGCCCGGACGCCTGAATGAAGTCCGGCGGGGCAGCGTTGTGCCCAGTTCGTATGTGATGCGCACGGATAAATTTATCGTGGACTGGACGCTGCGTAAATGAAGTCTGGACGGGGCAGCGGTGTGCCTGTAGCTATTCAGCGCGCGATGGGTGACCGGTGATCAGCGGTGGGGCGTACGTGCGTGCGGCTGCGCCGCAGACGTTTCTGCGCGCCGTACGCAGCCGCGCTGCTTACGTGCGAGGCCAGCGATCTTTCACGCTGTCATGCTAGCGTACTTCCAGAACACCTGAGAAAGGTTGGGGGAACACCGCCCGCCGCAACCCACGTACTTAATCTCCACAGGTGCTTCTGTTGATTATCCTCCAGATACACGTACGGCCGCGCCTGATCATCAATCACGCGCGGCCTTGGCGCTCTCGTACATACAGCTAACGTACTTCAACTTCAACTTGCATCTAGAAAGTCAGCTGGGCTGTGGGGGCGCGCTGCCCCACCCCGGACGCCGCGACGCCCAGTGGTAATTTGAGTCAATCACCGCAGGCACTGCTTCGGCGTGCGCAACCTATCTGCCGTCGTGGTGCCGTACCACACATCATCACTGGAAATGACCCAGGACGCGAGCTGGGCGGGGGGACACTGCTTGCTCATCCTGGCGCGTTAATGTTAATAAATCTCTAGGGTGTAGCACCGCTCGCGTGCTACAGTCTGAAGTCAGCTGGGCTGTGGGACGCGCGCCACCCGGACGCCGCGACGCCCAGCAGCTGAGTTAATTAAATCACCGCAGGCGCTTCTCCGTACGCAACCCAGCGTTTTAGATTACGTGCGTGCGCTGCCTTCTCGCTGCCGTACTCTATGTAAGTACATCATGAATTAATGATCCAGGAGTCCAGCACCCCAGGCGCCCGGCGCTCAGTAAATCAATTAATCTAAGCTAGACGCGCACCGCCCTTCGCACCGCACCCCGCTCGCAGCTAGAGTAGAGCGCTAACCCGCGAAGACGCCAACCCGTCGCCCCCAGCCCCGCGTCGCGTCGATCGCGCCGATCAGTCCGTGCGCCGCCACTGCGAGCCGCGCTGATAGACTCGCAGCGTCTCCGCGGCACGCGCTCCCGCGCGCCTCGTGCGTCGTGTGTATCGAGCGAATTTATAGTGTGAATAGGTGCACGCTGGCTGGCACCCCCAAGCGATCGACGATCGGGCCTCGCGCCGGGGAGGCGGTGGGTATGGGTTGGGGGTATATCGGGTGGGTGGTAAGTATATTGGGTACTGGATGGGTGGGTGCTGGGTGGGTGCTGGTAGACGAGCGCGGACCTGCGTGCTGCTCCGCGGCGATCAGCGGGCGCGGGGTGGGGGAGCAAGTACTAAGAGCAGGGCTGGATCGGCGGAAGGTGCTGCTCAGTGCTGCTCAGTTCTGCTCTGGCAGTTTGTGCCGCCGGTCCCTAATTAACCGCGAGCGCACACCTCCTTGGAGTGCACATCTCCTTGGAAGGCGGCGGTGTGTTAGCAGGGCGGGCGCGGCGGGAGGTGGTGGTGGGGAGATGGAGGTGGTGGTGGCGGGTGATGGATGATATCATCGCAGCAGATGACGTGCATGATGTCCGCTCGTTCATACGGCCAAATTGGCGCACATGCACATGCACAGGGCCTGCAGGCCTCCAGGCGGACCCCGGCGCGGCGCTCTACTAAGTAGTACATGATATGACTACCATCTATCCTCGCCCGAGTCGCGGCCAGCCGCACTGCGCGCGCCTGCCTCTGCGCCTGTGCAGAACAGATGCGCACCCGGGCCTTGTACACCCCCGCGCTTCTGCGTTCGATGGCGGCACCGCGCGCCGCTGGCCCGTGGTGCGCCGTGGGGTGGGGTTGAGTTGGGTGGGGCGAGTTGGGTGGGGTGTCCGGAGGCGCGGCGGCGGGGCGCTGGGTTGTTTCGGAGTGGGTCGTTTCGGAGTAGTGGGTCGCTGGGTGGGTGGGGCGGGAGGCGGGGGCGCTTCTCCGTCGATCGTGTTTTACTATTAGACATGGCGGCAATCTGCGGCGGGATCGCCCGCCCGCGCTCTGGGCCTGGGCTGGAAGCGCGCCTTCGAGTGCGCGCTAGTGCTCTGCTAGCCTCCGTTGAGCCTCCGCGCGTCAGGGTGCACGGGCGGCCGCGTGGGAGCGTGCTTAATGCGTGCGACGCACTCGCGCGCAGAGATGAATTCTCCGGATGGGCAGGCTGGGGCTGGGGCTGCGCGCCCCACCAGGCCGCCAAACGCCATTGTTGTGGCGTATTGTAGACTCAGCAGGCATGCATGTGCCCGCGAAAAGGGGGCTTGGCGTGCGCGCGGCGCGCGCGCGTATGCATACATAAGGACGGCCCAAGCGGGCGGCAGACTTACACAGATAAAAGCAGCTGTACGATGCCATAACGCCCCGAAAAAGGTGTGTATTGAGTGTCACCGCCACTGGGTCCTCGGACTCGCCTGCACGGGCGCGCGCTGAATAAATAGACGACGGCTCGGGTGCGGTGGTGGTGTTATTATTATTACTGCGCGTCCAAGGCGTCCGCGCGACCGCGTACTTACATAGGTTGACTGGACCTGTCTCGCGTGCGGGCTTCGATGTTCGCGAGCGCTATGTATAACCGGCGCCCCGCGTCGACGAGTTCCGCGCGCCCGCGTCGCGGGGCCCGTGTAGCGCGGTGGGCGTAGCTAGGCGGCGTCCAATCAGGGCTGGTGCTCGTCCCTGCTCCTCTCCGGCGGAGGGCGGGCGTCGGTGCTGGTCGCCAGGGCCCGAACGTTTGCAGGACCCTGGCAGGAAAAGCGTCGAATATATAGTATTTGCGCGCTTGCACGCAACGTTCGTGCTAGGCTCTGGGATGCATGCCGTCGTCAGAGCGCCTGACGTGGCGTGGCCGCGGCGGGAGACGTGGTGACCGAGGGAGGCGAATCTGAGATGGGGGCAGATCGGGGGCACGTGCGCGGGACCCCGGGGAGCAGGAGTGCCAAGATCGCTGGTCGATTCGCCCAAAAGGTGGGCGGTTCGCAGGTTGGCCCCCACCCCCTTCGCAGACCCACAATGGCCTCGCAGAGCATCCTCCGTCCCCCGCGCAGCCTCTACACGCCGTCGCTCTCGTCGTCCACGTCGTCCGCCTCGTCGCTCAGCACCCGCCACATCCGCTTCGCCCCGCTCCCCGACCCCCGCCGCGCCGTCCTCGTCACCGACGACGGCGCCGAGCTGCCCCTTCCCGCCGACGAGCACGCCTTCTCCGCCGCGCTGCTCCTCGCCGCCCCCGACGCCTGCGACGCCGCCTACGCCAGCAGCACCATCTCCACGTCGTCCTCCGCCTCCGCCTCCGCCGCCTCCACCCCGCGCACGGCGACCCCCAGCGAGTACTCCCCCGTCTCCAGCGTCGGCTCGTCCCCCGTCCTCGTCGCCGCCGCCCTCCCCAAGGCCGCCGACCTCCCCCCGCCCCCCGCGCCCGCGCCCGCCACCTGGCCCAAGCCGCGCTCGCTCAACCGCCTCCGCCACCCCTTCAAAAAGTCCCCCGCCTCCTCGTCCGGCTCGTCCTCTCACTCCCTCACCCCCACGCCCTCGATCGACGCCCCCGGGAACGGCCACGCCGCCGTCGCCCGCAAGTCGCTCTCCACCGAGGAGATCCTCACGCTCGGCACGATCAACCTCTTCCGCACGTCCTCGCGCGAGTCGCACGACTCCGCCGCGACCGCCACCGCCGGCTGGGGCCTCGCGCGCTGGACGTCCGGGCCCGCCGCGCAGCCGAAGGACAGCGCGCTGCTCGGCGGCTCGCCGCTCGCGCGCACGCAGAGCACGCAGAGCTACAAGTCGCGCTCCAAGGGGCTCTTCGGCGCCCTCAGCGCGGGGTCGACCGCCTCGCTCGCCGACGCGCGCGCACCGCCCCTGAGCACGCGCACGCCGCCCGCGACGCCGTCGCGCCTCAAGGGCACGCGCATGCTCAACGGCCGCGTGTACGGCGCGCGGCGGAACGCGAACCCGTTTGCGAGCGCGCGCGACGAGGAGCCCGAGTTCGTCGAGTGGGGGTACGGCGGCATGGGCTCCGTCAAGGGCGCGCGGAGCGCGGGCGTCACGGGCGCGAGCGGCGGCGGCGTGAACTGGTCGCGCCTGCACGGCACCGCGGACAGCCGCACGGCGCCGACGGTGGTCGACGACGACGACGACGGCAGCGGGATGGGGTGGGTGAAGCGCCGGAAGGAAGAGCGCGAGCGCAAGGCGCGCGAGGAGAAGGAGGCGGCGGAGGAGAAGGAGCGCGAGCGCGAGGCGGAGCGCTCGGACAGCCAGATGAGCACGCCGACGCCCACGCGCTCCTCGTCGATGATGGACGGCGGCTTCGCCCTGCTCGGCACAGCACCCGCGCCCGTCGCACCCGACGCCGCCGACGACGACAGCAGCGCCCCCGCATCAGCGTTCCCATCATCAGCATCGGCATCTCCCGGCGATGACACGACGGCGCCCCCTTTCTCGGCGGAGCCCGACGCCATCCCTGCGCCCGCGGACGACGAGGCGGTTTGGAGCGCGAGCACCGCGACCCCGAGCGCGGCGCTCGTCAACGGGTTCTCGTTCGGCGCCGCGGCGGCTGCGGCTGCGGCTGCGGCCGACGAGCCGGAGCACGAGCGCGAGAAGGAGCACGTCGCGGTGCTCGTCCCCGTCCCCGTCCGCCCGCGGCACCACCGCGTGCACAGCCGCACCCTCTCCAGCGGCAGCGAGAAGACGGCCGTCGCGCCGCCCGCAGCACACGCCGAGCAAACAGAGACGCACACGCACGCCCGCACGCGCTCGGACTCGTCGGTGTCCGCGTCCGAGTCGGAGAGCGGCAGCGGCAGCGGGTCGGAGAGCGAGAGCGACGAGCGCGAGGAAGAGGAGGACGACGACGATGATGCGAACGCCGAGGCGGAGGAGCTCGCGGCGGCGGCTAGTGATGCGGCGCAGCGCCGCAAGACGATGCTCGGCGCGGGCGTGGAGAAGGTGATGCGCCACACGCACAAGGAGTAACGCGCGGAAGGGGGCGGGGTGTGGGTTTCGAGCGTGTACTATACCGCCGCCGCTGCTGGTGCGCGTGCGGCTGCTTTTGCTTCGACTTCGACTTTCATCATGGGCGCCGCCTCCTTCGCGGGCGGTTCGCCCTTTCTATTCGGCGCCTCTATCCTCTTCGCCTGTGGCACCTCTCTGGACGGGGCGGCGGGCGGCGACGGCGGCAAGATGGTGTGCCTGCGCATCGGCGGCCCCCACGCGCGCCACGCTTGGGGCACGAGCCCGTCCTCGCTGTTCGTGAGCAGGCGCACGGTCGCGGTGCGCAGGCAGCCGTGGATGAGCTTCCAGCGCGGCGGGATCGGGAGCGAGAAGGGGTAGTGGAAGTCCTGGAACATTGCTGCGTGCGCGGTGGGTTTGGTGTGTCCTTTCGGGCGGTGTACGATGTGCGGTGTGTTGGTGGTGGTGGTGGTTGTAGATTGTGGTGGTGGTGGTGGTGGTGGTGGTTGTGGTTGTGGGGGTGGTGGACGTTTGGGAGCAGGCGCAGGCAGGCGGATCGGTCGGCCGAAGGGATCAAATTTTCGGGTTGGGCTTGGCACGATCGACGGGGCGGGCGGGCCCTGCTAGGGGCTGCCATCATCGACGACGAACACATCGACGGCGGGCAGCGCTGCAGCTCAGCGGGGGGCAATTCTCACCCATCATCCTTCCCCGGGCATGCACGGGCGTTATATACCCTCCCACCCGCAGTCCCCAACTGCACATGCCCTCAACTGCACATGCCCTGTGCATTCGGTCGGATTTCCTCTCACAGCTGGCCACGCAGCGTCTCAGCGGAGTGCCCGTGCGCGCTATTCGGGCGTGCAGCAGCGGAGCGGGGGGGCGTTAGCGCCGCTCAAAGCCCGGTTGTGCACCCACCCACCCACCTGCTGCGTGGGTGCTGTGTCCTCGAGAGGCCTCGAGGCGCGGGTGTTCCGTCTGTCGTCATGATCGACGCGCGCTATTCGCGTCCGCGACCCTGGCGCGAGCGCCTACCGCGTATTACCCTCGCCTACGCGGCCCGCCGCGCGTGCCTACGCGCGCGCCCGATTATTTATCCCGGGCTTCGAAAATTCGCGCGACCACCAGCCAGTGCGGCGTGCGGTATTCTTAGTGCGTTTATTTCCATGCTGTGCATATTATTGTCGTCGAGGAGTGGGCGCTGATGCCCGTTCGTCGTTGTTATTTGCAGATCTGCGTACATATTTTGTCTGTCGTTTTCGTCGATCTATTCCAGTTCAAGTCAAGTCAACTCGCTGTCCCATTCGCATATATTGCGCTCGTCGTCCCGCTGTCTGTCCTGCTCTCGCCCTTCGCTTCGACGGCCGTGCCTGCGTCGGCCTCTTTCGTGTTCGTGTTCGTGCCGCGGCGGCGTGGCGAGGCGAGGTGTGTGCGGTTGCTTGTGTGGTGCCAGTGGGCGCGGGCTAATCAGTTTGTCTGTGTGCAGGCTGTCGTCGTTATCGCCCCCCGCCCTTTGTTGTGTGCTTCTTCTCCGCCGCGCGGCGCCATACCCCTGGTCTCCTTGGATCACATCCTTTGTTTTAGCGTAGTGTACATATACATCAATCAGCGCCCTCATCATCCGGTGCCCACATCTTTGTCTTGGCTCTTTCACGTTCAGTTCAGTCTCTTTTACTTTCATCCCTTGTCCCTTGTCGCCGTGCGGGCCTAGACCCGCGGGCTCTCGTCATCGCTCCGCCCCCGGGCCGAAATCGTAAACTTATTAGCGCTTCGCCTTCTCGTCCCCTGTCCGCCTTCCGCTTCCTGTGCGCTGCTTCCCACGTCCATCCGCCTGCATCTCATCCAATCCATCCATCGCTTCGTCTCCGTCTTCGTCTGCGTCTTCGTCTTCGTCCACTCCATCGCCCTGCATCGTCCGTTATCAATCACCCCCGCATTCCGCCCCCGTCCCGTGCACGCTTCGCTTCTGCTACTTACCACGTACATACATACACTGATACAGGCCCCGGGTGCCGTACATACATTATATTAATGCATACCATTCTCGATCTGGTGCGATGTGATGTGATTAATGTGATTGTGCACTGACCTGGAGGGCGAATGGGGTTTAGGGGCGGGCGCCTGCTTGCTTCCGCCGCCGATGGATGGCTGGGTCCATGACTCCATTTTGCCCGAGGCAGGTGACCCGTATATTTAGCTGAGGTGTCCGAGGTATGTCCTGATCGATGCGTGACGGGGCAGCGTATCGTATCGTCGAGGGGTGATTGATATCAGCGCCCTGCTGGGATTATAAACACTGCAAGTGGGTGGCAGGCCTCGCGATATATATATCAGAGAGTCGCGGCAGAGCAGCCATTGGAGCAGAGAGCACTATGCGCACGTGATGGCTGACTACGCCGACGAAGGCGTTGACGCCATTGCCTCGTCCGCGCTCGTCTGACATTATCTATTCAGACCGATTACCAACCGCCGCACTCTGTCACTTATCGCTGCGCCATCTCTGGTCGCTTTCGCAGGTGCGTGCGCGGGGCCGCCGTATAAATACCCAGCGCGGCTGACAATCCGCCAGATCTGGCTTTTTTCCGCGCACACACTGCGTCGTCCCCCCTGCGGCTCCTCGCGCACGCCAACACCCGCCTGTCCCTCGTCCGCAGAGCGCTCAGCAGTGCTACTATGCCTCCCATATTCGACAAGCCCACTACGGAGCAGTACGACTACATCGTCATCGGCGGCGGCTCCGGCGGCTCCGGCACCGCGGTGCGTTTTTCCTACTGCTGTTTGTGTTACGCCGCACGATGCTGACGCCGATCGCAGCGCCGCGCTGCGTCCTACGGGAAAAAGGTCGCCGTCGTCGAGGTGACGCCCAACCTCGGCGGCACGTGCGTCAACGTCGGTGCGTACCCCTCCCCCTCCCACGCAGTAGCAGCGCTGACCGCGCACAGGCTGCGTCCCGAAGAAGCTCATGTGGCACGCCGCGGACCTCCAGGACCGCCTTGCGCACCACGCGCCCGGGTTCAAGTTCGCGGGCGCGCAGAACATCAAGTTCGACTGGGCCGCGTTCAAGCCGCAGCGCGACGCGTACATCCGCCGCCTGAACGGCATCTACGCGGCGAACTTCGACAGGGAGGGCGTCGAGTACCACCTCGGGCGCGCGCGCGTGCTCTCCCCGACGAGCGTTGAGGTCACGCGCCCCGACGGCGCGACGTACGTGCTCGCCGGCGCGCAGATCACCGTCGCCGTCGGCGGCCAGCCGAGCGTGCCCAGCGAGGCGCAGATCCCCGGCGCGGGCCTGGGCATCGACTCGGACGGCTTCTTCGCGCTCGAGACGCAGCCCGCGCGCGTCGCCGTCGTCGGCGCGGGGTACATCGCCGTCGAGCTCGCGGGGATCTTCAACGCGCTCGGGACGGAGACGCACCTGCTCGTCCGCGGCGACACCGTGCTGCGCACGTTCGACCCCGTCCTGCAGGACACGCTCACGCCGTGGCTCGAGACCACCGGCGTGCACCTGCACCGCCGCACGCACGTCACGCGCGTCGAGGGCGCGGCGGGCGGCCCGCTCACCGTGCACACGGACAGCGGGCCCCCCATTGAGGTCGACGTGCTCCTCTGGGCGATCGGGCGCCACGCGAGCACGAAGGGGCTCGGGCTCGAGGAGGTCGGCGTGGAGCTCGACGGAAAGGGCGACGTCGTCGTGGACGAGTACCAGAACTCGAACGTGCCCGGCATCTCCGCGATCGGCGACGTGCAGGGCAAGTGGCTGCTCACGCCCGTCGCGATCGCCGCCGGGCGCCGGCTCGCGAACCGCCTCTTTGGCCCGGAGAAGTTCAAGAACGATAAGCTGAGCTACGACGACATCCCGACGGTTGTGTTCTCGTGCGTCCTCCTCCCTTAGTGCCATGCATGAGCTGACTAGATGACCGATTAGACACCCGCCGATCGGCACCGTCGGGCTGACCGAGCCGCAGGCGCGCAAGAAGTACGGCGACGACGCGATCAAGATCTGTGCGTGCCCCCCTACCCTGCATGCACGCCCCGCTGACCCCCCCGTCTCTCCACAGACAAGTCGAGCTTCCGCGCGCTCTACTTCTCGATGGTCGACGAGGCGCACAAGGAGCCGACGGTGTACAAGCTCATCTGCGCGGGCCCGGAGGAGAAGGTCGTCGGCGTGCACATCCTCGGGCTCGGCAGCGACGAGGTCATGCAGGGCTTCGCCGTCGCGGTCAAGATGGGCGGTGCGTCTTCCTTATTTATGTGTTGGGGTGGTGGTGCTCATGTGCTTGTGGCCTGTAGCGACGAAGGAGGACTTGGATAACACGGTCGCGATCCACCCGACGTCCGGCGAGGGTGCGTCTCTACACTTATCTCATCGCGCGTCTGATTGGACTGACCACCTCTCCCGCGTGTAGAGCTCGTCACACTGCGCTGAGCATCGCTCGGAATGCGATTTTGGTTAGGACACGCACATATATCATTAGCATCGGGATGAAGATGGAGACAGGATATAGGATCTTACTAGCGGATAGATATCAAGCAGACACGAACGACAAACATAGTGTACCACGTAACGTAGTAGTTGGCGCCTCCGGGGTCCCACGCAGAAAATTAATCGAATGTACCTCTTTTCATGTGCTGCTCGGATATCCATTTTTTCGACTAATCTCGTTTGAATATCCTTGTGCGAGGAGCAGCGACCAATGTCATGAAGATCGTCGACGGACAGAGATCTCTGTGCCGTCGGTCGTGGCGGGCCGCCAGCCGGTCATGACGATGCACAGTCGATCTGCTGCTTATCAGATAACCCCACCATCTCCAACCCCATCCGCCAGGAAGCCACCCATCTCCCTCCTCCAATATGAGCACAACGACCACGACGATCGTAGAGCAGCGCGCCGCGCCCGCCGTCGCTCCGGTGCAGCCAGATATCGGGTATCACCCCGACGTCGAGAAATACCTCGCGCGCAGCAGGCGCCGCCTCGCGGAGAACCCTGATCTGCCGAATGTGGCACTCCCACCGGGCTTCCCGCAACGGGTGGACGGGCCCATCGTGTGGAAGGGCGCGGGTTGGAGGGGCGAGGAGCAGTGGGTGTACCGGTTGGATGAGTCTGAGCTGAAGGAGATCGACGATGCGCTGCAGCACTTCAAAGGTGCGCCGGGCTATGTGTTGAATATTTTAGTATAGATTGACGCCTTGACAGGGACGAATCTTGAGCTGGGGTTTATCGGAAAGGACACTTTCCCGCTCCCGACATTGTCTTCGAAGCTCCATGAATTTGCCAGAGAGCTGTACTCAGGACGCGGATTCTTCGTCCTGCGCACGATACCGATCGACAACTATTCCAAGTCAGATCTTGCTACCATATATTCAGGTCGGTCCATCATCCCTACCACAAAATTATTTCCGACCTACATATATTTCCTCCTGCGATACCTATTGATAGGGTAGCAGTAAGCCTCAGAACGTTACAATGAAGTAAACGGCTATATTGATCTACCTATTGATAGGGTAGCAGTAAGCCTAGTA